>RJWM01006714.1:0-35965 GCA_004363535.1 Dasyprocta punctata
GTAGGTAAGAGACCTGGGTTAATTAATTGGCTTACAACCAATCACCTACTTGGTTTTGTTCTAATTAGGCTCTCTCTGTTTACTCATCTGAAAAACAAGGCTTAAACTCTTCATCACTTCATAGGTTTTCAAAAATGAAGTGAGGTGGGACATAAATTATTATGCAGTAGCCACACCAACAGAATTACCTTTTTCATAGGTACCTAACTGGGTTGCTATATTAACCAAGCCCAATAATGTAAACCTCTATGAACTATGAAGCACTAAATCAGCACGTACTATTTTTAACAAAAAGATAACTGGAGAGTTCTGGAAATGCTCTTCCTCACAGATGTGGAGGTGAAAAAGGACAATGAGCTGTGAGTTGGGACTGTGAGCTCAGTGAAGTGGTTGCGACTATAAAGTTTGTCACATACTGAGAAGAGGGTGTGGCGAGAGAAGGAGGGTTCTTTCACAAGAAAGGATTGTGCACCATGGTTGGATTGTGCAGGGCTGCTCTTCAGTCTCTGTTACAGGTTTCCTTCTGTCTGCCTCGGCTCCAACTCTGTCTTTGTCTGAACAGACACAGGACTTCTGACTGCAGACCAGCGCCCTCAAATGCCCTGTACAGGAAGCAAGAAGGAGTCACAGTGGAGGAGAAAGAGCCACATAGCCCCTGACGAGAGGCCCAGGCTGTGATGCACAGTGGAGAGACACTGGTTTGACAGCAGATCTTCCAGCACTGGGGAGAGCAGCTGTCTCTGCAGTCCTGTCTGGTGCTGGTTAAGTGTTGATGCTTTTGGGGAACTGTCAGATGGGGTAATGATGAATGGGGTGACTGTGGCAATCCTGAAGACTGCGCTACACTGATCAATTGATCTGGAAGGCATCTATCTAGTCTCTGATCTTCCCTGCCTGTTTCTCATTCCTGGAAAGCAACTGCTAACAAACAAAAAACCATAACACCAAAAGGCGTGTTTAAAGTACAGTGCAGGCAGTGGGGTGCTTTTCCAAAACCCACTCTACCTGAATCACTTATGCAGTTCATTCCGCACTGAAGACTCCCAGGGTAGTGCAGTTCCTGAATGGAGTATTCCATGATGTTCTTCCATTTATGTCAACTCAGTAAGCACAGGACCCAAGGAGACATGAGTTCAGGATTCAACTGGAATTGGAAACTCAGGAATAATCTTTAACGTTTATTCTTATTTTCCCAAATTTAAATCATATCAATCTTAAAAACTGCAAACAGCTGATATAAACATGAATTAATTTTATATGCCCTATTTTTGTTCAGTGGATCTATTTTAACACAAATGGCAGAGGAAGAAGCAGAGACTCACTGCTAAATAAATGCTTTAGTCAAGGCCACAGAGCTAAGTTAGCGCCAGTATTTGAATCTTGCAAGTTATCTTCTAAGAACTGTGAAATTAAGAAACAGTGGTTTCCACCACAGTGTCAATGATGGTTTGGATATGAGACAATAAAGTAATGAATATGGATAAAACTTTAAGATCTCTGGATCAAATTTCTCTTTCTGGTATCTGTCATTTATTGCTAGGAGAGCAGTAAAGCCAGGAAATTGCCTTCTCAGTGGGAATTGTAGGGAAAAAAACCACTTGAATCTCATCTCAAATATTCAGCTCAATCAAAGTAACATTCAAGAGCAGACGTGTAACCACAGCTTTGAGAGCTGATGTGCGTGGGCCAATTCATTGTATTTATTAAATGTCCCACTAACATCGCACTGAGATTTAAAGTTTTTGTCTACATGATTCCAAAACTGTTAAATATCTACAACTTGTGCAAAAGACAGAGAATGTTTTTCTTTGAAAAGCATCGTGATATACTTATGTAGTTAAATTCTATTAGAAAAAATATTACAAAGAAAATTCTCAGACACTGATGGAAATTTCAATGTTTCAGAGGATATTTGCATACTTATTAAGAAAATATTTAGTGGCATGAAATCACAACTTAACATAATATGAACACCTTATTAGACAAGTAACAATGGTTTGGCCTGCATATTGAAATGTTTTAAAGGTTTAGGTGTATTTTCCCCCTTTTTTTCATATGTAGATGTCTTTTGATCACTAATTGGCTATATTTAGTAACTATGACTACATTAATTTATTACCCTGAAGGTTTATACTTGATAGCGATGTATAAAAGCAATAAATTACTTATCTAGTGTAGAAAATAACTAAGTTTACTGAAATGCAATGTTGAAATGAAAGAAGGCATCTATATCCAGAATAGACTCTGCTTTTTATGCTACTAGATAGTGGACAGTCAAATCCTAATTGGTGTCATTTGAATGACTGAATAAATAGATGAGGGCTAACTCTATGCCTTAGTCTCCTCACATACAAAAGGAAAATAAAAACAGACGTGATAGCATTGTTTTTAATGAGGAAATTCATATATAGTCCCTACTGCATTGCCTGGAATGGAGCTGTCACTTAAAATCAGTAGGCGTTAAATAAACATCAACTTCCTTTCCCACATCCTGTTTTTTTTTAAAATTTATGTTAGGTGGGACTCTTTCTAAAACGCTGTTCATACTTTTCTGTATCTAAAGTAATTTCCATGTAGACATGCACAGCCATGATTAACATGATTGTCTTAGTGTATTCTAAGAACAATAAAACTTTATTATTCTCTTCTTACTTATGGGGAAACCAAAGCACAGATAGGAAAAACAACATTTGGAAAGCTGTGTGGTCAGGAGCTGGAGGACTCGAGGTTTCCATCTAAGCATTCAGACTGCAGAATTCATATTTGTAACTACTGAGGTGATTTCAGACACCAGTTCTCACATTGGGCTTAAGTGTACAGAAACACTTAGAAGCTACTGATACTTGTTTGTCCTACACTGAATATTCCAAATACTCATGCTGTTGTGCCTTTAAAGGTTCCAGACATTCTTGTTGATGATGATACTTTAGTCCTATGTCACATTGCCTGGCTGGCACCTCAAGCCATTTTTCTCTCACAGCCGGAGAGAGAATACATCATTTCATGGCCTTTCTGCAGATTGAGAGATTACATAACTGTATTCCAAAGAATTCTGTGTAAAATAAAACTGTATTCCAAAGAATATGCCCAAGAATTAATCTCTTACTAAAAAACAATCAGGATCTGAGCCACTGAGGCAAATTCCTTATTAATCCAACAAACACTTGCAAGCTGTTGGGTGCTGGTCAGCTCACATGAAGTGTAATCCTCGTCCCTTACCCACAGCTTTGACAGTCATGTCACAGGAGGCAAATATTACAGAGATGGTGAGCTGTGTGTTTCTAGAACACTCATTTCTGAGTAGAAAAGAGATAGAACCAAAGGTACTGCATGCACACACCCTTTCAAAACAGACCCACAAACCCCACAGCAGAGGAGACAGCCACTCCCTCAGTCTCCGGCCTCCTTCCTGATTCCAAAAGAAACAGGGAGAGGCCCCTGGGGAAAATAAAAACTGTTACAAGGGCCACACTTCGGGCCAGCCCGGGCCACATGGATGCAGGGGGATCATGCCAGAGTCCAGCAAGGGAGGGTTCTCACATTCAAACACCCTGAATGGGTTGTTAAAAGTGATTTATAAAATTAACAGGGAGGACAGTATGGAAATCCCACAGAAGACTTCCTGCCAGACAGGCTCACTGTAACCATGTGACAGCGTGCAGAAGGCTGCCCTGTGTGTCACCTCCCGGAGGGACCGAGAAAGAGCTGTGACAGAGGGTCAGACCCCAAGCTCACTCTGCTCAGTTCCCAAACAGAACAATGAGTCACCGGCCAGTGCGTCCGAGTCCCAGGCGTGCGAGGAACGCTCAGCCCCATCATCTCCTTTAAGTCCCCTAAAGAGCTCTTTAAGTCACCCTCGCGGTACAGAGGATGCCAGCTTCAGGCATTTTTTTCTTTTTTTTTTTTTTTGTCTTTTTGAGACACGGTCTCACTATGCAGTTCAGGCTGGTCTTGGGCTCACTTTGTAGCCAAGGCTGATCTCGAACTTGCAACGATCCTCCTGCCTCAGCCCTTCCCGGGTGCTGGAATTACAGGTGTGGGCCACTAAGCACTGCTAGGAATCTTAAATAACCAACATCACCGAGTGAGCACGCAGCGGACCACGCTCTTACCCAGAGTGTGAAGCTACAGAGGTTGGCAGGACACAGCAACAAGAAGTCAAGGCAGCTCCCATGAGGGAAACAACAAGCACTCCTGAAATACTTGTTCTGTCCCATCCAGATAACTGCACTGACAGTTCAGAACAGTGTCTTCCATTGTTCCTGAAATACAGCCGCCAACTGTGTGCTGAAGACACAAAAAACAAAGTGACAAAGGTAGGGTTCCAGAGACTCAATAATGACTTTTACAAGATAAAAGTGATTCAATAAATCCTTTCCCCTAATACCACAAAGCCATTCTAATCAAACAAGTTAACAATGTCTTTGCTATGTAGGATGTCATGATGAGAACAGTGTTTACTGCGTTTAACGAATTTGTTTCATGCATTATATGCTAGCTTACATTTTTCTTGTTTTCATTGCCAAATTACTGACCAATATCCTTTAATAGATGAACCATCTGCTTGGAACAGGATTTCCTTGGGAAACCTGTGAGGAGGTAGCATTTGTGTATCAGATCCTAAAATTCAATGACGAATAGAAGCAGTTAAATTTTGTAGAGGCCAAAGACTATTTTTTAATATTTACCTCATAGGAAAAACAAAAAAATGTTCTAGTTGCTTTATTTTTACATTTTAATACAATTTAGACTATTCTGTAAACAGTTGTTAGCTTCTTAAGACTCAAGTTATTTCTAGATCTATGTTGTATATGGGATAATATTAATTTTAGCTACCCTTTACCACATTCCCCAGTGAGGCTTCTGAGTGTGGAAAGTGACAAATGTGACTCACTTCCTAACAGCCAGCTCTCTGGCGTTTTCTGCATGTTGTGAGGCTTTGGCGTTACAGGACCTAGCCTGGTGCTACCTGTGGGCATGATGAGCGAGAGTCTGACAGTGTCATCATCAAACCTTTATTACTAAGCACCGCTCTCAGCTGTCAGTCACACAGTCTGAAAGTCAACCACTCGGGATTTGGCCCCTTGGATAGTGGACTGCCAAGGGGTTAGGGGTGCCTGAGATTCCACACAAAGACATTTTCAGTCTGCCTTGCGACAGGAAATTTCTGTGACACGTGAAAGTCATAAGGGCTATCATTAGACATGACAGCAATGCCAGCCGTGCCTGCCTCCCAGCTTTTCAGAGATCAAAGAGTAAAGGCTGCAAAGCCTAAGGAGCCCTTGCCCCTTACATTTCCACTGCGAAGAGTCCACCGACCACGGGTCCAGCCTCTCCCTTGCTGTATTCACAGTTAGGAACCACACTTGGAGAGGGGCTGTGCATGGCTTTGGAAGAATCGTGGGTGATTAGTGCGTCCGGTGAAGACAGAGTTGGCTCCTTTCTGGTACCAGGTGGGAGGTGAGGCTGAGTTGCCACGTGCTCTCTGGGAATATGAAACCTGTGCTGTCAGGTGACTGCCAAAGGGAAAAGGAGGCTCTGGCTGCACGGAAAGGTGCCATTCCCTGTGGGTCAGCATTGGTCAGCAGTGGGGTGGACTGCAGTGCTTGCCGGAGAAGTTTTATCATGACGAGTGTTCAGAGGGAGGCTCGCTGGTAATTTTGTAAGATGCTCTGGCAGGCGTGTCCCACCTTTGGAGCTTTGGTCACACCGTGACTGGCGGTGTCCTCCTCTGTCACATAGGGTGTGGAAAGGATGCACCACAAGGGCTTAAATGTCCGGGTACGCTGGAGTCTCCCTCCCTTCCCAGGAGACAGAACCCACCCATTCTCTAGGGAAATTCTTTCTGATCCCAGTACTTTGCTGCTTAAGTGTATATAAATTCAAGGAAATGCTGAAGTATGATTTTCTGTTTGCCAGGACAGTCGTGTTTCTGGGTGCTCTTTGAGGGGTGACCCTGGGATGATGGGAGCTGGAAAGCAGTTGGGTGCAGCTTTACCACTCATGGTCCCCAGAGTGAGATGGGAAGGGGGAGCCCATAGGGGCCTTGTGGGGGGGGGAGCTGTCATAGACGAACATCACCAAAAATCTCCCTCTCTCTTTCCTTCTCTCCTTCCTCTACCCACCCCTTCCTTCCTTCCTTCCCTCCTCTCTCTCGCTCTCGTTTCTTCCAACTCTTTCTTCTTTTCCTGGCCCTGTCCAGTTGGGAAGATAATGGTTTTGCTGGTCTTTTCTTCTGGACCAGCTGGTGAAGACTCCCCGTGTGGAGGAGCCCCATCTGAGCATTCTCCTTTCAAGACAGTTACATTAATATGTTCTCAAACAAGATCTCAGAAATCACTGCTCTGTGTCTCAGATAACCCACCATAGTTACAGGTTTATTCACATGTTAAAAATTTGTTGGATATTTTAATTAGTGAATAAAAGATACTATTTAGCATATATTTTATATAGTATTGTTTAAAGTATAGTATTTCATCTGCAGTAAGCAGCCTAATGATAATAATATCCTTTTTATATGTAATCTTTTTATAATTTAATTTCAGTATTTAAGATTGAGTTTTGAACAAAGGTAACATTTTTATTCAATACATTTATATATATATATATGATTTAATTGTGTGTTCAATCATGAGTTGATAATAATTCAATTGAAAGCTTAAACACAGTTTTTAAGGAGTTTGTAGCAGATCCAAAAGTATGAAGTACATTTTAAAACTGAGCAAAGTAGAGCTTAAAATTATATTACACACAGACACACAGACACACACACACGCATGCACACACAGACATGCAGGCTGTCACTGTTGGAAATCAAATGCTTTTTGTCTAAAAATCACTTATTTTCCCATAAACTGAATATATTTATTTTGTTGATTTTGGAAAATATATAATCATGTTAATCAGGATAGCTGAAGAAGGGAGACCCGTGGGTCTAATGCATTTTATCTACCAGAATAATTTCCTGAAGACTAGGAGGACCTTGCCCTTGGGAGGAAACACAGCAGTGTGCCCTCTTGCTTCGGCCTCCCTTGCACAGAGCCCTTATACCACCACTGTGGGACAAAAGTAGGCCTAATAGTAGGCACTCAGTCCAACCAAACCTCTGTAGGTAAGGACATTTGGCAGTTCATTCTTTAACCTTTATAGAAAGTAAAATAATGTGTTTTAGGATTGCATAGACAATTATATTGAATTTTAATGAAATGCTTTGTCAAAATACATCCTGCATAGCTTTTATGAGCTCATTTTCCTCACTTGTAAGACTAGGACAATCGGAGTATGTGATCCCCCTGTGCTGCCAAAAGCAGTATTATGTGCAGGGCTATGAAACAGGTGTTTGCGTTTTTTTCAGGTCTTCCTTGCTGAGTGCCTCTAGTCCCAGAGATTTTTCCCAGCACAGCATATTAACACATGCTGAGTGAGAGAGACAGCTCCCCCGGTGCTTAAAGTGTTTTCATCTTCCTGTCCAGGGACGCTGATTTTGTTAAATATAGTTAGCGATTTGGGAGTGACAGCTTCAGACTGGCAGGTGTTCATGCTTATCTCTTTCAGAAGTGGATGGAAATTATATTCTCCTACTTGTATCTTCAAGCCCATCACCTCGTGCCTGATACCTCGCGGACAGGAAGAATGGGCTGCGTCGGTGATAACAACCGCGTTCCTGTTCCCAACCCCATCGTTTATCTCCTGGGTGCCAACTCTTGTGCCTTGCACAGCCTCGCTGGGCATGCTTTGAAATGACGGCTCTGTCAAGCTTTTCATGTGGTGAGGACATCCAGATGGCCACGCTTGCCAAACACAGAAAATGCACCCGCCCAGCCCCCGAGTCACCTTGGCTCTGCCTCTCCTATGGCCAATGACAAAAACGAAAACACTGGAGAGCGCTGCTGCTTGTCCGGGGGAGAGAAGACACACTTTCTAAAGAAGGAAAACTATTTTGGAACTTCTGCATATGACAACCTTTCTTGTTCACACTCAGTAAACACATTAGAGTTGGAGTCTTTTGATTGCCAATTAATAATTCCTTTGCCCGGAATCCTGGCATTGATGCTGTTTTTAGCACTGAAAATTCCCCTGGCTGCAGTGAGGAGTTCAACCACTGTAGGTGTTATGACCCCGAAGTGTGACTGTGTCCTTGGATCTAATATAACTCATGAACTTGTCAATCAGAAAGCCCAGTGTTTTGCTGTTAGGTTTCAAGAGGAGGTGCTTTGGAAAACACTAACATAAAAGCTTGGACCGAACTGCTTTCTGAGGCAGGTCACACCTCCCGTCATGGACGTGCTCAGGGGACACGAGGACAAGTTCACGAGACTTCAGATCTCTTGGGTCAAGTGGTTACAATCTGTGACCCTGGCCAAGACCCAGTGTTCACTTCGGAGTCCAGGGAGGCCAGCAAGGTGATCACGAGGGAGAAGAAAGACCTTCACGACTCTGAAGCAAAGCCAAGGACTGGGCCGAATGTGCATTTGACAGCTTGCCCTTTGAGCTAAGTCAGGTCTACGGAACTGCTGTTTTTCTGATTCTGAAAGGTGACACATGGGGTTCAAACTGAAACTTTTTCTGACTGCAATACAGGAAGGAATTTGCAAGCTCTATTAGCTGGAACGACTCCTTTGCATGCAAATAAAACTTCTTCCAGTTAAATGAGCAGATCTATAATAAATATAGGATCATCTCAAATAAAATTTAAATAGAAAGATGACCACATTTAGTAACCAAACCATTGCCTCTTTAAGCCCAGTAAATTGTAGGAGTGATAAGTGGTTATTACAGCTCCCAAAGTCAGGATGTGAGAAGGTTTAAAAGAAAGTTCTGACTTCACCTTGAACAGGTTGCTCACTCTCCCTGTGCCTCAGTCTCCCCACCACACACAATGGAAAGGAAAATGTCACCAATCATGTGAGGTTCTGAGACTCAATGAGTTAATCATATGAAATACTCAGGATCCATCTCAGCAGGTGCTCGGCATTATAAATATCACCACTTGTAATTACCAATCACCAAATGAAGCCACCCAAGGAAGTGAATGAGATATGCAGGTTTCCACCTTCGAGAGAGATTTATTTTTTTTTAATTTTTTTTTATTTAAGAGAAAATAGATACAGAAGATAGAAACAAAAATCAAAAAAGAGACAAACAACAACAACAGATCTGATAGGATAACATTGTAGGTTTACACACTGAGGTGATTGAAGTTTGGCAGTAGTTACAATATTGCATATCGTTACCTTCCTAGGGGTTGGGCATATTGACAGATACATATACACGTAAGATTTATCAATTCAGGTATATTAACTTTTCTTTTTCAATAGCTATTGTATTTAGCAATACAGTTTTTTTAACTGTCTTATTTATGCATATTTATAAATTTATGTCTTTTTCCTTTTCTCTTCCTTCCTTCCTTTCCCCTAAGAATACCTCTTGTTATTACTGAAATAACTACCCCTAACATCAGGTCTAATATAACCAAGCGAAATAGTTCAGAGTGAAACCAATAAAGCATAAAAGAATGGTCATACTTAAGAGAAACAAAAAACTAAAGAGATTAGCAAACAACAACAACATATCCGATACTGTAAAATTGTAGGTTTAGTACTGTAGATGGTTGGAATTTTACAGTGGTTGCAACATTGTATATTGTTACCTTTAAGGGGGCTGTTCAGATTGACAGGTAAAGACATGTAGGACTGATCTGGTCTTATGAATCGAGAGAGATTTCTAACCTACAGCAACCGATTTTAGAGCCCAGGCCTGTGTTTGAAGGCATCTGTATTAAGCGAGGCTCATGTGCACATTAGATGGCGAGACTGTCGCAGGTCACATGGTGAGCGGCAGGGGAAGAAAAGAGAACTTGAGCGAGCTGGGAAGACAGGGCCCTCAGAGGACGGGCGCATAAGGACACCGGCAGCTGCCTGGCAGAGGAGAAGCAACACAGGGCGAGGGAGACGTCACGACTGCTGGTCACCATGCCCTTGTCCTTACCACGCCCCTGGTGTCAGAAACCGTGTTAAGCTGATTCCCGTCACCAGCCCAAAGGGGCCAAGTCTGCCTCGTTCTCCTCAGGGTCGGCGTGGCATGGGGTCGAGCTCCAGTGCGTGAGCCCCACGTTTCCGTGTGGGCGGGTAAGGAGTTTCCAGTGTCCCAGCGGGGAGCCCCATGCGTGACCTGCCAGCGTTCAGGGTTGGGGGTGCTGGGCGGGCCGCAGGTGTGCCCATCCTCCTCCACGGAGGCCTGGGGGTGTTATGGGGCTACGGCCCGCAGCAACGGCCCCTTCTCACGTGCAGGGAGCAGCACACCCCAGGAGTGGGCTTCTCCCTGTGTTCTCACGGGGCGCCCCCATCCTGGAGCCCGCCTGGGGCTGCTCCCTTGTCACCGTCCCTCCCCGCGTTCCCCCGTTTGCCGGCTGACCTCCTCTGCTCGCTGAGAGTGGGGGCCTTCCGAGGGCCGCCCTGCTCTTCCCACACACGCCCCGCGGCCTCCCCAGCTTTCTGCCCCTCTGCAAGGGCTCGGCCCCCAGGCCGCCGCCACGGCCCCCACGCCGCCCGGTGTGACGCAGACCCTCCCTCCCGTGCCATCAGGAGCCCTGGAAGGGCCCCGGGGCTCCGCACCTCCCACAGGCTCCTAAGTTCCGTTCTTTTCTTCTCTGACCGACCACTCTGCAAACAGCGATGCTCTCTATCCTCGGGTTTCCGCCTCCGTTCACCCCAAAAAGACGTCCCTCCCAGTCCTCCCAAAGCGCCCTGGGCCAGGGCCATGACGCCTGTGGCTTGGCTGAGTTCAGGGCCGCCTGCCCTCTCAGTTCCCCCTGACAGGGAGGCCACTGCTCACCCCGATACCTCTCAGTTCCTCCGCCTGCTGGCTCCACAGCACCGGTGCTCAATGCCGCCCAGTCCGGGGTCCTCCTCCTCCTGGCCACCATCAGCCGCAGGCGGCACCAGTCCCCGGGGAGCCCCTCTCTGAGAAGGCCTGGCCCTCCCTGCCCTGAACACGTGTGCCCTGGGGTGCTCGCTTGGGGCATCACACACGCCCTGTCCTGAACAGCTCCTTGAGTGCGCCTGTTCTTCCCCATCTTAGCGGATGCCCAACACCAGCCCCACCGACCGCGGCCTTGGTCTAGTCTTCTCTCACTCCCCGCACCTAACCCACCAGCAAGGCTGCCCGCGCTCTCTCCTTCTGCATCCTAGCAAGGAACGCATGCTGGAGAAAGGATGCTGCTTCATGAATATCTGATGAACTTTTACCAATAAAACCCACAGGGCCTGGGCTTTTCTTTGTGGTAAGTTTTCGATAATTTTACTATTTAAGAAGGCTATTCAGATTGTCTGTTTTATCTCATATCATTACTCATAAGGGGTTTTTAAAAGTTTGTCCATTTCATTTGAATTGTCAAACTGGCGCACTTAAGGTTGTCCATAAGGTTTCTTCATTATCTGTCTAGAGGCTGGAGGGCCTGTGATCAATCTCTTTCATTCTTGATTTTATGTTCTTTCTTTTTCACCTATTCGGCTGGGTCAGAGGCTTATAAATTTTGTTGATGTCTTCAAAGAACTATCTTTTTGTCTAAATAAACTTTTTTCTTATTAATTGCCTTGTCTATATTGGAGCCCTGCATAAACTTCTTTTAGATTTCTCTTGCTCTTCTTTAGCTTTGAAAGGTGGAAGCCAGAAAAAAAAGTTGATCAGCTCAGTGACTTTTAGAGGCTCTCAAAACTTTTGATCTCCTAAAATTATAGGAATCCCAAAAAGGTTTTGTTTTGTAGGTTATATCTATGACTATTTATGATTTTACACACTATTAAAGATTAAAACACAACTTTTATACTTTTTACTAATGTATTACAAAACAACAATGAATTCATTACATGCTTAGAAAGGACTTTTTATATAAAATAACTACATTTTAAAAATAAGGATATGAGTGAGAAATTGTATGGTTAACATCTCTGCATAGCTTTGTATCATCTGGCTTTTATAAAAGATCTGAATTTTCCTGTTTGTGTCTATGTTTCATCTATTGGAATTTATTATTTTGACTTGAATATATAAGGAAAATTGAGCCACAAATACATAATTGGAAAAGGAATGAGTTTTTGATAACTTTTTCAGATAATTGTGAGAGTCTTCTTTGATACTACATTAAAAATATACAAGTGGCAGTTTAAAAAAGATTAATTACAATGTGGAGTCTGAAACTATGTCTAGGAATTTTTTCTTACTTAAATCTCACATACTAAATTTTGTTGGCCTACCATGAACCAATTGATATTTTATCAGTGTATTCTTTGCTACATGTCTTCTCTTCTGTATATCAATGTATGCTTTTTTTTATTTGGTAATATCATGCGTTGGTCTTTTGAAGACTACCGGTACACTACATTACACAAATCTCTCAAAGACGGACACATTTCATTATTAAACATTTAAAACATCCCATTTGTTTGCATCACCAATATCATTAGTTAAGTCTATAAATACGTGATGTTTGGAATTCAACATGCTTGTGGTGGCAGATACAGGTTTTCCAAAAGTTTAAATTTCTTAGGAAAACTCAAGTTTTTTCCTTGAAGTTGTCTTCTTTGAAGAGCCAGGCTCATTTTATTTGTTTTTAATAAAATGTCTTCCAAATCTGAGTAACTACTCTGTTGCGCAGACTCTACTTCAAGTAAAGCAAACCTGGTGACAAACCTGGCCCACCCACCTCCCTCCACGCGTTTCCCCAGCCTTGGTCCCCCAGGACCCTGAGTTGTGCTGGCACTGAGCCGAAGCGCCTTAGGTGGAGTCCCACTGCTTCATGCAGAACGGTGAGGCGAGGTGGCCAGCAGCGGACAGGCGCCAGGTCACGGTTTCTCCTGCTCAACAGTGACCTTCCTGAGGGGGAGCGGCGCTGCCCTTGTGACGCTCTAACTGTGCAAGGCACAGTGATGACAGTGCAATTTGAGGCTCTACTTGTGCTCGGGCACCAGCGGTTTTACCTGTTATTGCTTTTTCACCATCAGAAAAAAACACCAACACAGTTAAAAAAAGAAAAAAGACAAATGATAGCTTTATATTCTTATGAAAACGATTTTCTCAAGGTGGCTGGGAGATCCCAAGATTTCTATTGACTACAATTTGAGAACTCTTGGCTTAAATAAATGAGAATAGGTGTACATATATATAGATTTGATAGTTTTTTTCTACTAAAATTATTTTTAATAAGCAGAATATTATTTTGTTTACTGAATATAAACATAGGGGAAGTGATAGGAACAGGAATAAGTCAACAGAAGTATCTACTTAGAATTTAACAACATTTTTTATGATGTTGATGGCTTAATCCCATGTAACCTAACTCCTCGTCCAAGATTGTTTTATATGTTTTGCATAATAGGCCACCAAACATGAGTCATTCATTGTGCTAATAAATGGTGGCTGGCATGGTGAGCTACTAGTGCATGTATGCTTGGCACTTGGCTACATGTTTTATATGCATGAATTAATTCACTTGTTCTTCACGATAATGTTAGGATTGGAGAATTATTGTCCCTGTTGAACACACAAGTGGCTGACAATTTCTCAGCAAAAAAGTGTGTTGAATGCGTGAAGTTACTTCTGGTCCACGGTTCCTCCCTCCCATAGTCCCAACCCCCAGTGCCACCCAGTAAACTGCAGAGCTGAAACTCAACCTGGCAGAGGACAAAGCTGCATCTCGTTACTAAGTGCTGGCCAGTAAACCACGACAGTAAATGCATTACAGGTGGTCCCTTAACTTGGCTTATTAGTTGCTGAGGCTCTTTCTTCCTTCCTTCCTTTCCTTCCTTCCTTCCTTCTTTCTTTCTTTCTTTCTTTCTTTCTTTCTTTCTTTCTTTCTTTCTTTCTTTCTTTCTTTCTTTCTTTTTTCTTTTTTTCCAGTAGAGAATAGACTGAGTCATGGTCATCTGGAAACTCTTTCCACTTCCAGGACACTAGATCTGGATAGCCAGCACAGTCTCCATGGTGCCATAGAAAATAATATTCCTGCTTTCTCCATGGTAGAAAGCAGCGTTGGTCAGTAACTGCACCCCTCACCTTCCGGCTTTTCTAATTATCTCAATTATTTGGGTAGCTTAATTTCAAATGTTTGATAACCTGATTAATGGCTTTTCAAGGTAAATGTCTGCAGCTGAAGAGTCCCTGCCACATCCTTTCTATTGATTTCCCTTCTATCAACTCTCCACACTCCACACTGGTGTTTTGACAAAGAATACAACTGAAAATCTTCTAAAACAAACCTGAAAATCTGTTTTCTTTTTCAAGGGTCTAAACTCATTTGCTAATGTTTCTATTAGTTAAAATTGCCATTGAAATTGCTTCGATCAGCAAAGTGCTACAGGGTAACATACAAATAAGAATGAGGTTTCATCCTAAAATACCTGGAAACCTTTAAGTAAAATTTGAGTTATCTTCTCTTCTATTTTCCCACACAGGGAAAAATAAAGCCTCTGTAGTAAATATTTTCTCTTTTCTCCTTCTTGGTTCTGACCACAGTGCAAAATAGCTAGAAAAAAAATACACCTTCTTGCTAAAAAGGAGCAAATTTATTGAAAAGAATATGAAACCTGATATCCTTATATCTTCCAACACAGTGAACTTCATTTAAATGCAATGTGACAATGTGACAGAGTACTGTATGTGTGGACATTAGTGATGTTAATAATATTCCTAAATGTCTAACCTTGGTGTTTGCTGCCTGTGAACTCATCATTTCTGTAAAAACAAACTAGCTCAATTTCCTTGTTGGCAGTTTCAATTAAACTTAAGGTTTCAGTGTGTTTTCTACATATCTTTGTTAGATATTTTAACAAGCTAAAAGTATAGTTCATTGTTGGGAAATAAACTAAGAATAAGTCCCATAAAAAGTGTTAGAAGTCTGAAAAAACGTACTGCTTTGGAGACCATAAAATGAAAAGTGACTTTGTTTTTTACTGCTCCACAAAGGCTTCTGGTAGCTTACGTCTGTTTCTTATTACTTTCCTCACAATTATTCTTTAGGCATTTTCTCTTACTCCTCTTTTGCATTCTGAACCAGAAGTTGCCTGCTGTAGAAACAGTTCCGCGGTCCCCCTACCTTCAGGTGTCATTAAGGACAGAGTGAATCCTGAAGGTTATGACATAACTTGTTTCAGACATTCTTCCCTGAGAAAGCAGTCAGTCATCAGCATTCCTCGATGAGGAATTGTGGTTTTTCCTTTGTGATTGATCACCTTCCTATTTGCCATTGAAAAGTTCTATTGTTTCCACTTGTCAGAAAAAAAAAACACAAAAAAAACCCCTGATATCTGTGAAATTTATCATATAGCTGTCATCCTGTTGGAAAATTGAAAATTGATAAATAAAATGACAAGAACATACACTGAAGCCATGCATTTTAAACAGACTTTTTCAGAAGTGTTAGTCTTCTTAATGCCATGAGTTTAATGATGAGTTAACCCTTCCTTCCACATGCTGCTTTTGAGTCTGTTAGTCCGAGTCACCCTGCTACAGCCTGCTCCCTGCACACTCGGCTGAGGCTGTCAGAGGGATCTTGCTGAGATGGGACTTTCTTTTATCACGCAGGCTCACGCTTTTGCACATCTCTATTTCATTGTTTTCCCTACTGTGGAATAAGGAAAACATTCTCATTCTGTGTTTCACTGAGGGTCAGTGTTGGCTCATCTATGAATGAAAGTAAGTTAAAAAAAAAATCTTAGTCCTGGAGACTATTTGGTGATGTACATTGACAGTGTAACATTATAACATGGCTAAATTGAACTGGAGCTGAAGTTATCTTCATGGCATTATTTTGTCTGAAGATAAACAACAATAGGGACACAATGGTCCTCTGATCGCTAAAAAATGTCAGCCAATGAATCAAAATCACCGAGGCACAGGGCTCTTTCTGCCTCAGAGAATGCATCAGAGTTTTCAATTTTATAAGACAGGGAGAACTCTGGATTTTTACCGAAACTATTATATGTATTTCTAGTGCAGATAAAAATTAAATTAACATTAAAGGAAGCAATGTGCTCTTTTTATTTTATTTATTAAATCACACGAGGACCAAAGAGTTCAGAAGAAAAACACAAGAAGAGAGCTATTAGATCATCTGCAGTTCTGTGCTTCACTTGTCACCAGTAGATCTGTTGTTTTAGGAGCCCAGCTAATGGGAATCTGGAATTATACATACGAAGGTAGTTATGCATGAAAGAGTAGGTTAATCTGATCTAACAAGCGTAGCTCAGACAGGAAGTTTATCCTTCTTCGCCTAAGTCCAGAGGCAGGTAGGCAACTCAAGTTGAACAGATCATTCAGCCCCACAGGTTTTACTGGAACCCAGGTCTCGGTTTTCTTGCCTGTTCAACCACTGTCCAGAACTTGACCTTGTTCATAAGATAGAAGCTGACGTGTGGCTAAGTGTGATTGCCACAAAGTATTAACTTGAAGGTCATAGCTGGTGGTAAGAATAGCCTGGCAGAAGGCCGGATCGACTCAAAAATGTCTAAAGAACAGGTTACCCAAGGTGCACTGCTGCACAGCAGGCCTGTGGACATCAGAGTGCATGGAAATTCAGCAGGGGAGCAAGGATCAAAGAGCTGGGGACACACAATGACTTGCATGTGGGAGAAGAGAGGTGGAGGTGAGAAATTTGTATGTATTTTAGGAAAAGATTTTAAGCAAAACTCTAAAAAGTGAATGATATTGCTAAATCATGGACAAGAGTCAGAGACACTTTGACCATTTATGTTGAGGATTAACTCACGATGGAAAGGGCTGGAAGCCTGAGAAGTCTAGAGAGGAAAATAAGGCCAGTCGTCATCTAGCTTTAGACATAATAAACTGATGACTTGACAGCCAGGTTATACCATGGCACTGGGATGAGTAGTCGCTCTGACCACCAAGGGACCCTGGGGAATCCCACTGAGAAGGACGCGGCAGGGTGGCTGTGCATGTACTCCTACCACTTACTGTGGAGTTTTATCTCCCAAGCATCTTTTACAAAAGAGCCAGGGAAGAAAGCACTCTGTAAGACCAAGCTGACAGTGAACCACTAAAGCAAGAGTTACCAAACACTTCCTGGGAAGGCTCGGAGAGCGGCTATTTTAGGACTTGGGAGTTATGCTGTCTCTGTCGCAACTACCAGGTTCTGCCGTGGCGAGGGCCAATCACAGGCAATAGACAAAGAAGTGAGTGTAGCTGTGTTCCAATAAAACGTCACTGATCAATAACAGGTGCAGGGAGGGATTAGGCCCGCAGGCTGTACTTTATTGGCTTCTGTTCTAAAACAACAAGATGGAAGGAATTAGGTAAATCAGGCACGGTTATTTTGTATTGCAAGTTTATGAAATTTTATAAATAACTTGTGCTCTATTAGATATAAAATAGTTTAAGAGATGAAGAAGAGAATAGAGTTGTACATAGAAACTATAAAACCTTAAAAGTGTATTTAATATTATTTACAAGCATGAACAAATTAGTGATTATTGAATACTCTGTTGTAAAAGTATCTTTTCTTTCTTTTTCCTGCCTTCCTTCATTCCTTCTTTCTTTTATTTTATTTTCCTGGTTAACGTAGTCTATCAGTCCTTCCAAAGAGAAATCATCTGGTACAGATAAACTGGTTCTAAATCTCCTTCCAGCCTTTCAAAATAGCTTCATGATACAAAATTATACAAAAGAAAAGTATAAAATTCCAGGTAGAGTTACAACTGTAAGTTATTATTCTCAGGGGATTTTAAACACTAAATCTTTTTATTTTTTTGTACAATACATGTGGTAAAGAATAATGAAATAAACTCTGTAAGTATTTTGTTAGATAAACATTTCCTGTGTAATAGTACTTGAGTGCCAAAAACTATCTTTTCAGAAGACATGCTGCCATGTATTTTTCTTTTAGGTAATGAGGGCCATGGCCTGGCCTCCTCCGGGAAGGACGCGGGGATAGTGGGGATGAACTTGACCCCTCACTCCAGGCTGAGAAGGGCGGGCGGCCTCTCCATTTGGGAAGGTCTGCTTGCCTCCAGGGCCTGCCCTGTGTGTCAGTGGTTCTGATTCCTGACGTCTCTGGGCGGGAAGAGAACACTGCGGACCCAATTTGCTGCTTCTAGCCGACAGCTTTGTGGCACGCATTTTCATGCCCAGTGCTGCTTTATTGTCTCTCACCAGGTGAGCACCCAAGGGAAAGATCCTCCAGCAGCTGAGCGGTGCTTCGTGGTAATAACAATCTACGCTGAGGTTGTATATAGTTTGTAAAATAGTTACATTTGCATTACTGACTTCAGGCTTCATAACAGGTAAACAAAGGCTGTCATCTTTATTTTTTAATGGAAAAATTAAATGTTAAGAGCAGAAGTAAATGCAGTCCACCACTCTTAAGAAAAAATAAAACAAAAACATGACCCTATTTCCCCAGACTGTCTACCTAGTCTACTTGTCCGCTTTAGGCTTGTCACTCTTTCACTCAAATATCTCCAGAGTCCATGACCTGCTTTTACTTCCTACTAAGAACTTGGAGATGAACTTTATCATAGCTGTGAGGGAAAGAATCATCAAGATAACAGCTAAGCCTATCACAATTTCAACCAGTCTCCCACACAAACATCTGACAAGGAGCCAGAAACTGGAAGTTCTTGGCCCTCTCACTCTGCATATTCATTGTGGGTCCTTGGACAAATCAAACAACCTGTCCTGCATGCAACTTCATTATCTAAAGGACGAAAGGCTGAGTAACAGCCCTTTGACATACAATTCTGAAATATTAGTAAAGGAGTCTACATTCTTAACTAAAATTCTGGCAAGCAGGGGAGCCTGTCAGGAAAAGAAAAAAGAAAAGAAAAGAAAGAGAAGAGAAGAAAAGAGAAGAGAAGAGAAGAGAAGAGAAGAGAAGAGAAATGAGCAACCAGAAAGAAAAAAAAATACTCCTTCCTCTTAGAATTTTGGAATGAGCTACAGACTACAATACTGCAGCTGCCAACTCTTTAACAATTTGGACCATGCAGCACTAAGTTAAATCCACCTGTGGGAATAGAGTTGGACGCAGCTGACCATCTCAGCTTGCTCTGTTTGTGTTTTCAAAACCACCAAGGGAAGCTGGGTTGAAACTGCTTTTGGAAAAACATAGCAACTCTTTATCAAATTTCACATGAAAGATAACTCTTTGAATATTAATGACTTTTGATCACATAACTAATTTTCTACTGCATTGTTTTAAGATATGCTTATGTTGGCACAAAACATTATGATAGGGTTACAACGTAATTTATTAAGAAAAGGGCACAGGTGCATGTTATTTGAACTCATCTCGCCCAGTTTACATCTTATGTGATTGATAAATCACAGGCTTGAACAGGGTGACTTCAGTTCGACAACCTGACTAATGTGTTTTCTGACTCTGGGAAACCGTCAAGCTTCTCTTATCATCAGCAGGGCTATTCATCATTAGATTATCGAGAGTTTCCAAAGATAAAACGGTCTCACAACATCAACCTCATGACCCTATTTCCTTTTTCCTCTCCTACAGATTCAAGAGATGATTATAGAGGCACATATGTGCTCGTCAACAGCACCTAGCCAAGCAACCCTCATGTGGACCTCAGGACCCAGCAGGCAGGGCTGCAGGCCATACCCATCCGGTCATTCCCACCCAAGGCGAGGTCACCCCGTCCAAGTCAGAGGCCAGCTGCGCAACACCATCCAAATACACAATTAAAGAGGCGGCAGCCTGGGTGACAGTATTTTGGGAAGCATCTGTGGGTAAATCAGTAGCACACCCACCTAGCCATGACCATATTTGGTGAACAGAAAGCAATTTTCCTTCCCTGTGAACATTTAAGGTCAGGTCTACTAATTGTCTCTATAAATATAACTTGAGCCCAAGATTCATCCATCTCAAAATCTCACATCATCCAATGAACACAATGCTGTGAAGAATCCCATGGTATGAATGGCTTGCCAGTGACCTTTTCTAAGTTACTGAGTCTCACTTTGCATTAGCATTCTGGAGTCTGTAAAATCACAATCTAGTACTCCCACTTGCTTTACACAGGATCACAATTTAAGATGCCGTTAATGAAACTTAACCCTACCAGGAAAATACTCCACTGAGATAATTTCTTCCCACTAATTCAGCTCCTATAATTTTTTGACTCTAGTAGTTATGTTTCCCCAAATTTAAATTAAACCTTTAAAAATAGAAGTTTCTTAAATGCTCTGTTTGAAGAAATGTTTTAACTATCCCACTACCAAACACTTTTCTTCTTAAAAGCATACCTGTTGAATTCACAGAAGAGCAAAAGATTCATCAATTGAAAACTGGTCAGAAACAGTTGCTTTCTTTGTAGTTTAATGGGGGAAAATATTACTATTACCTAAGTATAATTTCATTTTTTTGTGGAAACGAAGCAATGTTTTACAGAGGAACCTTTAAAAACTCATTTCTGATACACTGGCCACCCCCACACCGCCTCCTGAAACGTCCCGTCTGTTTCCCAGAAAGTCCCGCGTACGTAGAGAAAATGGAAATATCCCTCTGTTCATACAGTGCCCTAATTGCAGGGTTACCTTAGTGTTCACTAAAAGTCCCGTTTGCGATTATGATTCCAACGGAAAGCAAACCTAGGAGCAGATGAGTAACAGTTTGGATCTTATTGGAAACTTTTGTGTATGTTACTTTTTAAGAAATTCCAGGAGATTTTTCTGCACTAATCCTTCCTTAATCCTTAGGAGAATGGAGAGAAGATCAGACCATGTGCGCTGACTTTCTGCACCACTGTAGCTGTAAGCATTTGCAGTCATACTGACTTTAAAAAGATCTTGGGAGAAGGGACACTCTCTAACCTTAATTTTCTAGACTTTTCTGCACATCTAGCAGGGGGATCAGCTAGCAGACATGTCCTTCCTGAAGGGGACGAGCTCATCTTTGCTGCCGGAGCTACGGGAGGGGTTTGGAACCCTCTCTCTGTCCTCTCTGGACAGAGACACTGTGGGGCAGGAGTAACAAAACTCACCATTCACACAAGGCTGTCGAAACCTCTCTGGAAACCGTAAAAATTATTTAGTGCATTTCTCGAGGAGCCTCACATCAGACTTCTCACTGAAATGAAAACCGCGATGGGAAGGGCTGAGGACGAGCACAGGGCTGAGGCCGCTCCCCAGCCCGGATGCCCGACGCGGCCTCTGCGCTTTCTACTCTGCACTTTGCCTGTGTAAAACGGTCTCGGAAAACGCTTCCGTCTTCCCCCTTTTCCTCCCTCCAGAAAGGAATTCTCATTTTGCGTTAGCTGCGTTTCTCAGTCTAGCAACTGGAAACTTCTTTTCACATTCAATTTATTTGGTTTATTACTTAGATTTTGTTTGAAATTTCATTTTGGTCAATATGAAATAAAGCATATTTAAAAAAGAGAAATAAAGCATATTGACATACCAGGACAGTAAACACCACTGTGCAGATGTCTCTTTCGCTTATTGATTTTAATTTCTTAGGCTACACACCCAAATGTAGGATTCCTGGATCATATAGTAGGTTTATTTTTATTTTTAAAGGAACCTCTTTATTATTTCCTGATGGTTGTGTCAATTTACATTTCCACCTCCCTTGAACTGCAGTTCCCTTTTCTTCCTTGATAGCTGATTCGTGGAGGCAATTTAACAACAGTTGCTTGAATAATGACAATGTGGTGTCATTGCATATGGGGAAATACTATGCAGCCTCCAAAAAGGAAGGATTCTGTAATTTGCAGCAGCATGAACCCAGAGCATATTATGCTATGTGAAACAAGTCGGGCAAATACCATGTACTCTCACTTGGCTATGGAATCTAAAAAAGTTGAGCGCATCAAATGGAGATAGAATGGTGGCTTCAAGAGGTGAGTGTAGGGCTGGACAGGGAAAGCAGAGATGTGGATGAAGGGGTACCAAGTGTCAGCTAAAGGAAGAGCAAGGCCCAGTGACCTAGTGTATAAGCAGGTGTCATGGCACACACCCATAATCCCAGCACTCAGAAGGCTGAGGCAGGAGGACTGAAGTGAAGGTGAGCTAGACCCTGTCTCCAGTCAATCAACGAATCAAAAAAGCAAAAACAGAATGGTGACTATAATTCATAAGAATGCATGGTATATTTCAAACGCTTAATTATTAGATTGCAAGTGTTATCCCCACAAAAGAAATTGCTGAGCATGTGAGGTGATAGCTATGTTATTTAGATTTAATTATTTTAGCATGTGAACATGTAGCAAAACATTGCACAGCACCTTCATATACAATTATTGTCAATTTTAAAAATTTAACAGCAAAACATAAATTTAAAGACGGATTCAAGGTCAGACATGCCAGGCTGGGGAGCTTTTCAACATTTAACATCCTCATAAAGAGAGAACTTCATAAAAGCACTCCTTCATTGCCTTCATTGGGTATATTTATTTACATTTTTAAGATCAAAGATTTGGCAGAGAGGCAGGACCCCCAACTTTGTACAGAAATATGTATTAACCAGGAAGAACTTCTTAAGTGGAAACATTCCTATAATGACCTTCTTTATTTTTACCTTTTTATCTAATAAATTTCCTCAGGCACCTTAAAAATGGAATGAAAGGAAGTTTTGTTTCCATGAGATGATGGCTGCAGTCCAGAAACAAAATAAAACATTCAGCTTACATGGTTATTTTTTTAAAAAATATTCACAAGTTTGTGACATGTAGAGAAAACATTCAGATGAGTGAGACATGGTCTGTTTTTATTAAGATGTTTGGTGCTGTGTTTAAATGATAGGCTCATAATTTGTAGCTCAGACAACAAAGTGCAGCAATCAAGAGTTGCCTTCAGCCTCCTTAGTGGTCCCAGTGAACTTTCTGAATCGCAGGGACCGGCCATGAATTGCCTCCAACTGAGACGTAAGCAGAAAATTCACTTTTATTTCTTTTAGAGATAGTGATAGTTCTATGCTACATGAAGTACTGATATTTACCATCAATTACTAAAGAAGTGGTACCCTATTTTCAGGAAACACAAATTCACTTTTTCTTTCTCTTTCCTATCATTCATGTTTACTTTCACTGCTGAAAAGAGTCCGTGGAGATATAAAAAGGAAGAGGTTTAAAAATAGCTTCCACCCCTTTGGCTTCCACCACCTACAGCTACTTCCTGCTGCTTCTTGGACAGGTGGGAAGTTGCATTGATGTTGGTTTGGGATTTAATGACTGTAAGAGGACTGCAGTTCTGGCCTTGAATGTTCAAGAGGGGAGCTGTCTGAATTGAACTCTTCTATTCGAATCTGGAGTCTCAAGATGGTTTATGCCGATGGGTGAACCCCAACCCTAAAAAGCTGTATGGGACCTGGTCTGTTTCTATCTGGGCTGCAGTCAGACTCTTCCCCTGAAGAGCACTGCCATGCTGGGTGCCCTGCCCCATGGATTTGTGGCCTGACAGCCTGTGAGAGGGGGAATGAACAATCCCTGGCTCTGTCTTTGGAGCATCGGGCACAAGCCAATGAGCACACAGCATGCATGCTGTGGGGGAAATATCAGGCACTTTCAGTCTGAGGAAAAAGACCTGAAAGATAATATTAGAGTCACTGTGGGCCAGAATAGGAGTCAAAGCTTGAGAAAAGCAGGAACTCTGGAGAGGGACCATGGTGATATACCAAAGGGTTTCCTTGTCTTTCCTCAGACTTTCCAAGGTTGAAGACCCTCAGGCTTGGCTCAAAGCTCTGTTTCTGACTCTGGTGCCTCTATTGACCTCTCTTCCCTAAACCAGAGTCCTTCAACAGCTGCTGGGAATACTGAGACCATTGGAAAGTTAACCTGGACACAGTGGAACTGGCCTCATCTCCCACTGCTCTACCGTAGGGCTCCCCTGCTTTCCTCTCCCACCCCACCCCGCCCTACAGCTCCACATGCAGGGCAGACCAGGCCTGGGTCTCCTCACCACCCCTGAGCACCCACACCAGGCCCTCCTGGCTCCCCCCGGGAGTCCCACAGTTGCACTCAGCATGGCCTTCAGAAGGCCCTCGATCTGGTCATAGTGTGGGCAGAATGTCCCTATGCCTGCCCACTTCCTCAGAGTAAAGAGTCTCAGCTCTGAAAGGGTCCAGGAGGCTTCTCTAGCTCTAACCCCACTGCTCTGTGAGGGTGCTTCACACCAGTCTCTCCTTACACCCTTTGCCCCAGCTGCCATGGCCTCCTCAGTGGCCCTCAAGCTCTGCTTCCCTGTGGAGCTGCTTCCTTTCCTGGAATCTGGCTCCCTGGTCTTTTGTGTGTTAATTTGCATCTCTCGAATGACCAGTGATGTTCAACATTTTTTCATATATTGTCTTGGTTACTTTTCTCTCGTTGCTGAGACAAAATACATGATGCCCAAAATTAGGGAAGGAAAGGTTTATTTAGCTCACAGTTTTTGGAGGTTTCAGTCCATACTTAGCTGGCTCCAAGGCAAGGTGGCATTGCTGAAGGGCAGCTGTTCATGGTGGCCGCTAGTGACAAGAGCCAAAGGGGAAAAAAGGGAAAATCTCTCCCCCTTCCCTCCCTTAAATTGTATGCTGGCTCCTCGCCCCTGGGCGGGTACAGCACTCACAAAATCTCCTTGCCATCCTCTTACACAGGATAAGGATGTTTACAAAGTAAGGACCCTGGCTCCTGCTGAGTCCCTTAGTTAAACTTCTAAACTTCTCAAGTTGACACAATGTAACAACCATAAGATATATTTATTTGCCATTTCTACTTCTTCATCTGAGAAGTATCTATTCATTTCAGAAGCTCATTTTTGTATTCTTTAAATTTGGGAGGAGTCTGATTTTTTTTTTAGTTCTTTATATATTCTAGATAGTAGTGCTTTGAGGAACAGCTGACAAAATTGTTTCCCACAGTGTAGGTGGTGTCTTCACTCTATTGACGATTTCCCTTATTGTGCAAAAGTTTTTTAAAAGGATGATATCCCAGTCATTGCTTCTTTATAATAGTTACTGTGTGATTGGAATTTTGCTTAGGAAGTCTTTGCTTACACCACTATCTTCAGCAGTTCTACTTATTCTATCTTCCAGCAGTTTTAATGTTTTTGTTTTAATATTTGTATCTTTGATCCATTTTGATTTTAGTTTAGTGCCTGGTGAAAGATATGGGTCTAGTTTTAATTTTCAGCATGTGGAAAGCCAGTTTTTCCAGCACCATTTATTAAAGAAACTGTCTTTCTTCTAATGAAGGTGTTTGGCCTCTTTATCAAAGCCAAGGTGACTAAGCATCTACTAATCTGTTTCTGCATCTTCTAATCTGTTCCACTGATCCTCAGGTCTGCTTTTTATTTTATTTTATTTATTTATTTTGGTACCAGGGATCAAACTCAAAACCTCACACTTGCCAGGCAGGCTCTTGCGCTACTGAGCTAAACCCTGCTTTTTTTTTTTGTTTTGCCAGTACCATGCTGTTTTTACCATAGTAGCTTTGTAGTATAATTTCAAGTCCGAGATTGTGATGTTCCTGTGTTGGCTTTGTTGCCCAGAATTGCTTTTGCTATTCTAGGTCTCTTCCAGTTCCTAGATACATATGAATTACCAAAGCTGAAATCAAGAAAATATAAAAATTCTAAATAATCTGATATCAGCCAATGAAATTGAAAATGGAATTAGAAAACTTCCAATAAAGAAAAGCCCTGGCCCTGACAGATTCACTGTTGAATTCTACAAGAAATTTTGAGATCTAATGCCACTACTTCTCAAACTCTTTAATGAAATTGCGTGGAAAGCGATCCTCCTGAAGTCTTTCTTGAAAGCAAGAAGTACCCTGATAGCAAAACCAGAGAAAGACCCAGCTAAGAAAGAGAACTACAGGCCAATCTCCCTAAAGAACATAGATGCCAAAATCCTCAATGAAATACAGGCAAAAAGAAAGCAGCAAATCATCAAGAAGATTATACACCTTGACCAACTAGAATTCATTCCAGGGGTGAAAGAATGGTTCAATATATGTAAATCAAGAAATGTAATATATCATATTAATAGAGTCAAGGACAAAAACCGTACGATCATCTCAATAAATGCAGAAAAAGCATTTGACAAGCTCCAATACCCATTTGTGATAAAAACCCTACAGAACATTGGCATAGATAGCCTTTATCTCAATCAGATAAAAGCCATCTATGACAAACCAACAGCCAACATCATACTAAATAGTCAAAAACTGAAAGCTTTCATTTTTAAAATCAGGAACAAGACAAGAATGTCTACTGACACCACTCTTATTCAATATAGTTCTGGAAACACTAGCCAGAGCAATTAGACAAGAGAAACAAAAGAAATAAGAATATGAAAGGAATAAGTTAAAGTATCATTATTTTGCAGATGACAATACTCTACACAGAAGACCCCCAAAACTCCATCAAAATGCTGCTAGATTTAATAACCAAAATCAGTAGTGCAGCAGGATGCAAAGTCAATACTCAAAACATCAATAGCCTTCTTGTACACGAATAACAAACTCACAGAGAGAGAAATCAGGAAAACAACACCTTTCACAATGAGTTCCAAAAAAATGAAATACCTAGGAATCAATCTAACAAAGGAAGTAAAATACCTTTGCCTTTAAAACTACAGTATTCTGAAAAAGGAGATTAAAGAGGATATCAGAAAATCAAAAGATATCCGTTGCTGTTGAGTAGGAAGAACTAAGGTAGTAAAAATGCCCAACTTATACAGATTTAATACAATCCTCATCAAAATTTCATCAGACTTGATACAATACTCATCAAAATTCCATCAGTATATCTCACAGAATTAGACAAAATAATCTTTTAGGTATTTAAAAGAAAAATGTCTTATAAACATTTTGAGTTGTTTGGTGCTACACTGAAACTTCTCTCTAAAATTCTCAAATTTACTACCAAAATTTCTCAAGATTAAAGAAGGAGTTAAAAAATATTACACATTTTATAAAAACATTGGAACACAAGGAATCTCAGGAAAAAAGGAGACTCTTCTAATTTCTTCAAAACTGCATCTTAAACATGTCAATATAGTTGTCTTCTGTTTCTTATGTAATACTTTTATCATACAACAAAGTAACAAAAAAAGTCAGATACTTAGTTGAAATGACTCTTATTGTCAATTTTTTAAACAGTTGAAGAAACAAATCCATTTAGAGGAGAGTTTTCAGGATATGCGGTGAAAATGTAAAGCCTTGATTATTCTGTTGTTAATCATTTTCATTTCAAAACGTAGCCTTTGATTTTGTGCCAGCAGACTTCTGCCCTTGCTGCGCTGCGAAGTTGCCTGGTGGAGGCTGGTACGGTCTGCTCTCTGGCTCTCAATCCCGCCCAACACCGCCGTGGTGATTTCTACACCGGTGATTTCACCAAGGCTTGTCTTTTCCTCGCGCCTCCCATGGCGCCATGGCTCTGGCAACCTTCTAACAGTGAGTCCGATATTCAGCCAGCATTGAAACAGGACGAAGGCTTCCACGGACTCTGCTTAAAGACCCATTTCTGGGGCACCGGGAGGGAGTTTCTGAGTGCTCTATGATGTTTTTAATCAAAATGGAAGCTTCTTATGTCTTTGGTTATCAGGATTTGATTATATTTCAAAACTATTTTAAGGCTTGGCAATGTCATTATATAATTTGAACAAGCTACACATATCTTAGTACTAGAAAAAGTCAGGTACTAATTTTTAAACGTGCAGTAGAGATGTGCGCACTGGCGAGCCCTACCTTCGCGGGTGAACGTGACCCCAGTGGGTGCCCCCATTCTCCTGACTTCTAAATATTGCAGCGGCTCAAAGCTCAGTCCTTTGCCTTCCTCTCTTTTTCAGCTTTTGTCACTGCCTTCGCGCTCATTGGTCCCGCAGTGTGCCGAGGGCACCGACATCTGTCATCTCCGCCCGGGCCTGGCTCCTGGCTCCTGGCTCCCTGTGCGGTCTCCCTGCGGTGGCCGGACGGCTCTGTTAGAGTCCTGGTCCCCGCGGGCGCGTTAGGGAAGGGGGTTGGGGAGGCTTTGCCTTCACGAATTGGATGGGCAGCCTGACGAGAGAGTACTCTGTAGTTCTTTCGGCTTGAGGCTATGCCAAGAGGATGGCAGTCTCCAGTGTGGACGAAGGTGCCCACAGGCAGCCGCCCAGGTGGCATCCTGGCCTCCGACTTCTGGCCTCCACGCGGTGGGAGCAGGTGTTCCGCTGCTTGGCTGCTGCAAAGAGCTCAGACGGTCTCCTTGGGGCGTCCCATGGGTTCGCGAAGTTTATACCTGAGTACAGGTATTTGATTTTTTGAATGATTGCAAATGATAGTGTACTTTAAATTTTAGTATCCACCTACACAAGGATTTCTCTTGTATTATAAAACCTTGCTGAATTCGGTTGTTAATTTTGAGGTGACTAAATTAGTATGTCTTCTGAAAAGTCACGTGTTGGAAACTTAATCCCTAAACTCATGTGCGAATGGTTTGGAGGCAAGGTAATTGGGAGATGATCGGCGCTCTGGGAGCTCAGGAGTTGGGCCCATGACGTCTCTGTGGTCCACTAAGAAGAGACCTGGGGAAGCCGCGATGCCTGCCATGAACACCAAGGGATGTTATTTTCAGGCCTAGGATTGCTCATCCTCCAAACACAGGTCCATAGTTGTCTATTCTGCACACAATACCGGATATCAAGAATTGTTACAGTGACAGAAAATGGACCAAGACAGAGGTATTTTGGGGTCCCTTGGGATACTTTACATAAATTGATCATATCATTAGCAAATACTCTTCCTTTTCAAATTGTTTTACACTGATTTCTTTGTTTGCACATTAACTGACTAGAAATTCTAGCACCATCTTGAATAAGAGTGGTAACAGCAGGCATTCTTTACTGAATTTCATTCTGGTTTTTTTCTCTTGTTTATTGAGTTTAGTTCAGGCTTCAGTTTTATTTAATCTGTGAGGTGCTGACCCTTACAGATGAAATACAGTAGTCTCAGTATAACTTGTGTGTTAATTTGCACACAAGACTGCAGGACTTGCAAGATAGACAAGCGTACATTCCCTTCCTAACTCTAAGTTCCAGAAGATGAAATTAAGATGACACTAAGATGACTTGAGGAACACCAGTTGCAAATCCCCATGCATGCTTTGGCACAGGCAGTGCTAAATGCTTCCTGTAAGGTCTGTTTATGAGCGAGAAATTGCCAAGCCAGTGACAAATGGTTGCTTTTACCTCATATGCATCGACTATTTTGTAGAATAACTATGAAATAAAGGTCTTGTGGTAAAGTCAGGCAGACTGTTTCAGGTTGCACATGGCTGAGAAATTGTAATGCAAACTGAAGCTCAGAAATCATTCACATTTTGGAAACAACCTAAATGCCCCTTGACTGAGGAATGGACAAAAAACATGTGGTATGTCTATATAATGGAATACTACTCAGCTATAAAGAATGATAAGCTAGACACTTTCATACTTAAATGGATGTGCCTTGAAAATAGAGTTTTCAGTCAAATAATTAAGTCACATATATGTAACCATTGTATTGTTGCATTTGTGTGACAAACTGAAAGAAAATCTATGTATGTATATAAAAAACTAGTTAAGATAGTTAAAGAAAAAGAATTTTGAGCAAAAAGTAGTGTTCACAGGGTCATTTTCAGATTTCATTTTTACTGTGAATTGTTCCCTTAAAAATAATATAGCATTCATACCATTTGTGTTTCTTGCCAATGTTTTTCTATGTCCTATACATTCTTTTTTGTTATAAAATAAAAAATAAAATAATTTAAAATTTAAATTTAAATTTAAAAAAAAGAAAAGAAATTATTCACATTTGATCATCATATGACCTGGGAAAGTATCTTTATCACCAAAATTCTTGCCTGATATCCTTATTTTTAAGGATAAACTTTAGAAGGTTAGTATGAGGGTTAGATGAGAAATATGATATATATATATATATATATATATATATATATATATATATGATGGACCTAGTGTATAGCAGGTATTCAATAATAATTTCATTTATCTTTTTCTCCCAATATTCTGTTTAAATGTTTCATAAAACCTGTGGTGATACTGAAGGACAGAAAGTGTGGCATATTATAGACAGTATTTGGCTTCCTATGAAATGAAGATACTCATGCTACATGTACTTCTGTAATGGCAACCACTTGCTCAGTAGAAAGGGCAAACACAAATAGCTGTTGATAGAACATGTTTGCCTTAGAAATAGTATTGTATTTTAAAATAGGTACACTGAATATGTACAGATAATGGCACTTCTCACAAAGGTCAGAGCAGCTTGATAGGGTTTACATCTAGATGTCTCCCAAAGCCTCCCAAGCTTAAAGATGGGGATTTTGGGGCAGTGATCCTTTCATGGGGTGTGATACTCACCAGCGGGTTGGTCCATTTACAAGTTTGTAGCCAAATGTGATTTGGGAGGTGAAGCCTGGTTGGAGGAGGTGGGTCGCAAGGGGAATGGGTTTCAACAGTCTCTGCCCCCACCTCTGTCCACTTCCTGCCTGCTCCTCTGTCATGCCCTCTGTCATGCCTCCCACCTCGGAGCCAGTGGACTATGGACTGGAATATCTACAGACTGTGAGCCAAAATAAATCTGCCCTTCCTTAAATTGTGGGTCTTGGTTATTTTGTCCCAGCAACAAAGAAGGAAACTGAGACATAGCTGCTCCACAAGGAATGAAACAAACATGGGGGACGAAAATCCACCAGATAAGAAAAAAGCCAACTCCTAACTCAGTGAGCAAGAGCTGAAGACATCTAATCTGAACTGAAACATGGGTCATTTCCTAATGGCTGCTGTCCACCAGTGACTCTTACAAAGGCAAAATTGGTAGTTTGGTTCAGAACAACTCTAAAATTAGGCTTAAATAAAATAGTAACCGGCTGTTCATAGGAAGGGTGTAACCGAATAGTTCCTGGATACTGGTCAATGATGGATACTGATAAAGAATTTTTAATTTTGCATTTTTATTTTATTTTGAAAGTTCTCATGAATTATTTTCACTTGAGGAGAAGGGTCTGCACCCTTTTGAGTGTGCCACTGGCTCCCCAATTTTTTATGCAGTGAGTATTTTAAAAACTGTGCCAGCATAGGAAAGGGTCAAAATCACTGAAAGCTCAAGGAAGGTCTTTGCTGAAGTTTCCCTTGGGCCATTGAAGTCTGTCATAAAAAAAAGCATTCCTATTTTCTGATTGCAATTATTGCTTCTAAAACAAGACTGACAGGAGAAGAAGCCAGAGCGCATTTCTCTGGGTGGTTTAACAGCTGATCTTTGGCTCCTACCTCAGTTGAATTTAATGACATACCTTTGAACATTTCTGATACAGAGCGTGTTGCAAAATCAAGGTGCTCCCCTGCCTGTTGCTCTTTCAGGTGGCAGAGGCTGCGACGTGAGCAGACGGGTGCTCCCCAACTTCCAGGGGGCAGTGTGTCTCTCATCTCTTCCTTACTGTTCTCTTCACTACAAAGCGTGCACTCGCTTGCCATCGTAAGCACTTTTGATTGATTTGCAGTGGCAGTGAAATTAAAGATTATGCATTCCAAAAGGTTAGAGGGAATTAATGTTTTAGGAAAAGTTCTTTTTTTTTTTCCAGCATAGATCTTCTTGCCAACATTAATTTCTTTAGCATTAGTGTGCCTGAGTGTGCAGAAGCAAGTAAACCTAGATCGACATCATCCAAATTAAAGTGCTGCGAATATTATTTTCCATTTGACTGGCTCTGGGCTTACAGGTAACAGCTTTTGATGTATGCTGGGAAATATAACCTGACTTTTACCAGAGACGTTGAATTCCTGTTCAAAAACACTGTGTCACATGCTGTCATGTGTTCTGTTTTATTTTTTATCCAGTGGCAGATGTAGATTTAAGCCAAATAATTTTTTCTAATGTTGGAAGATATATAATGTGAATTTTGAAGTTAGAACGTCAGAGCACCTCCAGATATTTGGGGAGGCTCTGTGCACTCAAATGGGAAATAATTTGAGATTTTTCACAAAGTGATTCAGCTTTACTTACAAAATGTCTGTAACTTTTTCCAATCTGCTTAAGCAATTAAGAACACATAGCTCTAAAATCTAATTAATGAAGAGATTTGACAGTGAAGTAAAGCGCCTTTTACTCTTATTTAAATCACAGTACACACGTATCAGTAAAGATGATAAATGTCATTTAGAGATGCATTTAATGTTGAAACTGAAAAAAAACAGTTTCAATGTTGAATTTCAATAAGTTCAGCAGAATTTTGCTTCAGCAAATAATTACACTCACCTTTTAGCTCATCTGCTTCTATTTATGTTTTACAAAGAGCAAATCTGATCTTTTCAGGCTAGGTGAATCTCTTAAGTCAGTACCCAGAAACTGAGAAAGGCAAATTTGGCTGTTAGAAAAAAAGTTGAATATTATCTAACAGCAGATTCTTCCTGCTTTCCAGGCCTGCACTGTCCTACTTGGCAGTGCTCGGAGCTCTGGCGGATAGAAGGTGTAGTGCAAATAAATACTGCCCCAGGCCATGTCCGCACGAGAGACACTGGGCCCTGATGCCAGAGGTCTGCTTGGATTCTAAAGAAAACGAATCTTCACCCAGGACCAGAGCCCACTGCTGGCAAAGATTACTAGCGGCAAATTGTAGTTATGCAAAACTATGGTCCAGTGAATTTTTCTTGAGGACACAGCTGGACATTTTCTTGACATTTGAGAAGTCTCATGGACTGAATGAGAAGATGATTTTCTAGTATTTTGCTTTTGTTCCTTTCTCCTTCTGTCATCTTGAATAGAAGTTTGTCTGCTAGGATTATATGGCTTTTAATTTTCTAATTTTCTCATTATTCTTATTATTTATTTTTCCTTCCTGAAATTCCAAAAGAAAAGATTATTAAAGCTTTAGTCAATGAAGAAGCCACAAAAATGTTCTCTTAAGGGGCATTTGCTCAGGTGTATTACACCAGCATCCACATGTCCTGGGAAACTGGGGGTTCATGGGCTTCTCCAAAGACCCCGAGGAGGAGGTGTATATGGGGAGGGGTGGGGACAGCTTCGACAGTCATGATGTGGGTCCTGGCTTCAGCTGGAACAACTCCATCTTTATACTCTACCTTCCTGTCCATCTGCTGTGGGAGCTTTTATTAAAAAAAAAAAATTTCAAATGCAGTGTAAAGACTGCTGGCCAAGTACTCACATTTGCATGCTTTAAAAAAGATGTTGGTTAGAATTTAATTCAGTGTAATTCACTGATAGATCTGTCAATTCATTATGCCTTCTATGCACCTAAAACTTTTCTGCGTATTTCAAATCACTGAAGGAAAAGGAACCCACAATGTCTTCTATGACTTAATACTAATTTAAAAAGAATGGAACTAGGAAAAAATGTAACCGTGGAGCTGTCAATGGAATTATCAAGTAGAGGAGGCTCTTTGCTTAGAAACTGAGAAATGCCTAAGTGTATTACATAGTGTAAGATCTTTATTGATTTACTCATCTTAATTTATATGGGACAAAGAATTAACTTCTCTGTCTGTAAAGATATCAGAGATGAATTGGTCTATTATCTGCTGCAAAATGCTTAACAACATATGTATGGCTCAGTGTCTTATGAAGAGAAGAGGTTCTTCTGAAAGCCCCGGGTTAGGTGGCCCTGCTTACTCAGGCTCTGGTAAAAATGTCATGGTAGAAGATGCCACCCTGGCTGTCACATAGTGTGATGGGCATTATAGCAATTCAGCTAGAGGGGTCAAATGGGGATCCCACAAGAATGCACTGTCTGGAAGGTAATGCCCCCTTAAATCTAATTGCTTTCAGTACACCCCACCTCTTAATGTCCCCAAACTGGGAACCAGGCACCCAGCACAGGAGCGCTTGGGAACAAACCCACACCACGCCCAAGCAGCCCCAAGGGACTGAGAGTCAGGTGCACAGCTAGGATAGAAGCTAAGAGAAGTAGTTGTGTTCACAATATGGCAAAAAATTTCAGAGAGGAAAAGATATGGGAGATAAGACACTGGGCACAGCAGAATGAATAGTTTGCATTAAGTTAAAGGAAACATTGATCCATAGTGAACAACACTAAATTTTAAGGAACAATTAATACAATATTTGATATCACAGGGAAGGGGTGAGGGACAGGTCTTTTAGAAAAAGATGAGCTCTGAGATTGGGTTCAGAAATACCCAGGAAAAACAGTCTAGGTGAAAAGATGTGTAGCACACTTACAAAGTTTGGCAATGTATTTTATGTCTATAAATATGAGTAATAAACAACAAATACACATTTTTCAAAGATACGTGAAATAGTCTCTGAAAGCACTAGACTGAGATTTCATGAAGTTCTAAGAAGAAAAGGAAGGAAGTTTTCACAGATCACATTTTGTGACAACAATGTGAAAAAAAAATTAAATAGAAATTTTAAATTTCCCATTCCAATCTAGAAATTAAAACTATACTTATACATAATGTAAAAATATGGGAAAATGGTTTCAAGTGAAATTTTATAACGAATTGGTTTGAGGAAAGGAATTTAACAGAGACAACAATCATATGCCTCAAGGTAAATCAAAAGGTAAACTAGTCATTAATAAACCTCAAATATTCAGTAGTAAGTTAGAAAATCAAAACAAACTAGGCTTGTTCAATAACAAAAATATGCCAGGAGTTTAGCTCAGTGGCTTAAGTGCCTGCCTGGCAGGTACAAGTTTGAGAGTTCGATCCCCGGTGCTACCAAAAAAATAAACAAAACAAACACAAAAAAATATGTGGTTTCAAAAGATAAAAAAGACTCATGTTTGTGAGTCTACTCAAAGAAGGGAGACTATGCACGTTAATATTTTAAATAAAAATGGTATAACAGGAAGAATATTGAAAATGTCATCTGACTTTTTGCTACCTATGATAGACACTAGAGGGGAAAGAAGATAAGGAATAAGGCATTTCCTGTAAAGATGCCAAGGTATCAGCTTAAAACAAATGAAACCTTTTTTATTATGCAAAAGGAAGGGGGATGCAGAGGTGAACCCAAGAGCCTGGGTGTCCATGCAGCGAGCAGGGCCCAGGCCAGTGGGGAGCTGGCAAGGCCCCTCCAGTGGCGCCCCTGCAAACCACGGCTTCTGTGGACCTCACAGTCTGCCTTGGAGAACAGTAGTGTCCCTGGTGGCTACTCCTCCACCAGTGCAGCTGGAGAGGAGGAGGGGGAGAGGATCTATCTCTTTATTTCACAAACCTTTAAGCGGAACTGTACACAAAGAGCTGTACCTAAGGAACTAACCTGAGCCTCATCCAAACTTCCCCCTGATCAATTAACAAGATCCTGGGCCTTGAGCTGCTTGCAATGTGAAGGTGGATCTTGAGAAAAAGGATGAGTGTGTCTCCCCTGTGGGGAGTGTGTAAATTGTAGACAGAGGATGACTGGCAGATTGTGTTTTCTGAAAATGGATATAATATTACACTTACTACATTCCATCACACACGACCTTCTTACACTGTGACGCTGCTACTCATCCCACCAGGACTGGGGAGGAGGTTGATAAGACTTCCCCATAAGTCTGAGTAGGGACTGAGGTTGAAGTGGTCACTCAGAGCTGACGCCCAGGTGTGAGTGACCATCAAGAGCTGTTTTCTTCTCTTTCTAAATCGAGATCCTCTCCTGAGCCCCTCAGCAGCTGCGCTTCTCCCTGGCCTTCACCCCATGTGTTTTCTCAGTGTTACCACCCCTCAATCACATGGAAAGTAAGTGTGGGTGGAAGACATCCGTGACTTCCTTTACCCACCAGAGTGGCCCACGATTCTTCCCATGGAGAGCAGCACCTCAGCAGACTGACAGGTGCTCTGTCTTTCCAGCTGCATCGATTTGGGTAGTTTGTCTTTTTCTGGGTTACCTTTGTAATTCTTACTCTCTTTCCTTGGTATCATGTCAATACTTTTTATTTTGTCTTTTTCTGGGTTACCCTTTGTCTCAGTTACTTTTCTTTCTCATTGCTGAGACAAAATTCCTGACACCCAGAGTTAAGGAAGGAA
>RJWM01006714.1:36065-82729 GCA_004363535.1 Dasyprocta punctata
TCATCACAATTTGCGTTTTTTACAGTCTTCATGAATATGATGTAGAAATAATCTCCCCAGAGTGAGTGGACTTTAAGAATATGCTTTCTCTGTAATTTTATGATTTTAGCTTGTATATTATAATCTTAAATTGTCGAGCTTTAACAGAACATTGCAGCCTTGCTTCCCGGGGCTGTGGGCCACATGTGGGGATGAAGAGGCCCGCGTGGTCAAGGCCGAGCTCTGCTCCTCCTGGCCGTGACCTTCAGCTTCTCAGGCTGGCAGTTTTGTGAGAATGACCAAGTTTAGCCTACTCTCAAAAGGTGGCTGTCAGAAAGCTTTTGCACTGGTGTGTGTGTGTGTGTGTGTGCACGTGTACCAACTTTTCTTAAGGTAAATATGTGTGCATCAGCTTGTCATTATTCTGAGCCTCATCTCCTGAAGATGGAGAGACTTCTGTCAAAGCTCTTATCATCCATAGTGAATTCTTACACTCTGAGCCAGGCAGTTCCTGCCTCTTCTGGCCAGGGTTCATCACCCTCCCCTAACCAGGTGAGATGTCCAGTGCTTACTTAACTCTGCCCCTTCTGTCACCATTTATGGGCCAGCAAAGGTCGGTGAGGACCTTCTCAGCGTCACAGCCTGGGAGTGCAGACAGTGGCATTTCAGGCCATCTTGTTGAGTGCCCCAAAGTTGAGGTAGTGTTGTATTTCCCATGAAGTGACCTGTCTTGTGGCATTCCAGAGTTTTCTACATGTAAGATTGTATCATCTGTGAACACAGATCATTTTAATTCTTTGTTTTCTATTGGATGTCTTTTCTTTCTTGTTCTTGCTAACTTTCTCTGACTAGGACCTCTAGAACTAAGTTGAGTAGAATGGTTGAAATGGGGCATTCTTGCCTGCTGGTTGATCTTAGGAGAATGTGTTTGCTTTTCACCACAGAGTATAATATATCTTGTGGGTTTTCATGCACAGCTTTTATTGTGTCGAGGTAATTTTACCCCATGTTGGCTGCTTTGGCTGCCATAATGAAAACTGAGTGACTTGCTTGACAGAACCTTATGTTATCTCGTCTGGAGGGTGGAAGTCTGAGGGAAGGATGCTGGGATAGGCAGGCTCTGTGGAGTGTTCTTTTCCCAGATTGGAGGTGCTGCCTCTCACTGTGTTCTTAATGGTAGAGAGAAAGAGCAAGAGCTCTGGTGTCTCTTCTTCAGGGACAGTCAACCCTTGGTGACCTCATCTAAACCTAACTCTCCTCTGAGGGCCCTACTCCAGATGGATTGTATTGGATGCTAGGGCTTCAACCTAGGATTTCTGTAGGGGATACAATTCAGGCCTTCAATTCCCAGTTTGGTGATCATTTTTATTCTGAAAGACTGTTGAATTTTGGCAAATGCTTTTTCTGCATGAATTATTTTCTCTTTATTCTATGATTGAGAGGTATTACATTGATTGAGTTTTGTCGATTGCATCATCCTTGAATTCCAGAATGAATCCCTTTTAGTCCTGATGTATTATCTTTATAATATGCTACTGACTTTAGTTTGTGAGTAATGAATACTTTGCATTAATATTAATAAGATATTCTGGTTTTTAGCACCTTTTCTTGTAGTATCTTTGCAGCCAGAACAATGTTGGCCTCATTGAATGAGCCATAAGGTGTTCCCTTCTTTTTGTTTCTTAGGAAAGTTTGAGAAGGATTGGTGTCAAACTTTAAATGATGAGTGCAGTTCATAAAAATAAAGCTGTCAGGTCCCAGCCTTTTTCTTGTTGAGAAATTATTGATTACTAATTCAGTATCTTTACTAGTTCTCTTCACGTTTTCTGTCTTTGTTTTCTAGTCTTGATAGGTTTTGTATTTCATCCATGTTACCAAGTTTGTTGCAATACAGTTTTTCATAGTATTCTATTATTAAGCCTTTTTTATTCATAAAATATAATCAATAGAATTATTTCCACTTTTGTACATAATTTTATTAATTTGAATCTTTAGTCTTGTCTTAGTTCTAGCTAGAAGTTTGCCAGTATGCTATCATTAACCTTTTTGTTGGTAAAACATAATCAATAGAAATATCACCACTTTCATTTATGATTTTATTACTATGAATCTTCAGTCTTTTCTCAGTTCTACCTAACTGTCTGTCAGTCTTGATGATCTTTTTGAAAAATCAACTACATTCATTTCATTGGTTTTCTCGTTATTATTTTTCTTGCAGTAACTCTGTTGTTTTCTATTTGTATTTCACTTATCTAAGTTCTGCTTTGGGCTTAGTTTTATCCTTTTTTAGCTCTTTAAATTATCAGGTTAGCTACTTGATTTGAAATATTTCCCCTATTAAATGTGTTTTTAGCTATACATTTCCCATTATGTTGAGGGATTTTGTATACTACCTATCTTTTTAAGTCTATTGGCCTAAGACAAGGAGTATCCTGTAAAATGTCTCATAGGCACTTGAGAACAATATGTGTTCTATAAATTTGGGATAGAAGAGTCTGTAATATGAGCACTACATAGATCTTACATTGACAAAGGACCCTCTTGTTGCAGATCAAAGAACATATTTGCTCTTTTTCTCATCAGATTTCTTTGACCACATTCTGCTTCTTGGAAGATAAAGTAGTTTCACTTGCATATTCTACTTCTCTGACCTGTTCCCCAGTGTCCTCTTCAGTAGTTCATGCTTTACATGACGCTTAGGCACTAGATCAGGCCCTTTCTATTTCCTAATAGTGTGCCTATTTTTCCTGAGTGGACTTGCTGCTTAATTAGCTGATGAACAGTTAAACACACACACATTTACTCTCAGCCATATCCTATCCCTTCCTTAAATTCTAAGGTCCTATATCTCACTTCCTACAAGTAATTTCACTTGGCTATTTCATGGAACTAAACAGGTCAAAGATTGTCTCTCATGCTCCTCCAGTCGGCTCACTTCTCCAAACTGCTTCTCCTCCTGCATTTGTTATCATTGACACACAACCAAGAAACCCAAGAACCCACAGCAGGTGGCTCCTTTTCTTGTTGTCATCACATTTGCCAGGACTTAATCTCCATTTCATTTGTACTACACTGGTTCAGGTCCAGATGATTTCCTCCTTGAATTTCTTCGCTAGAGTCCTTTCTGATCTCCTGCCTGATTGCATCTTTCTTTCTTTCTTTCTTTTTTTAATTTTTATTTTAAAGGGAGTAAATTAGAACAGTAAAATGAAACTAAACAAAACAGTGATAGGACAGTAGGAAATCCACAATTGTTACTGTATTGCATATTGTTATCCTCCAAATAGTTACCCAGACTACTTGCCCTAGACTTGCAAAGTCAATCAAACAACACAAATGTCAGGTTACTTCCCTACCTCAGTTATTATCATCTCAGCCTGTGTCACGTCTTGTTGCTTATGGATGGGGGTAGTGGTGGGAGTGAGGGCGGGGGTGGGGGAGGGGGTGGAGGGTAGGGGTGGGCGCCAGAGGCAGTTTCCTTGCTGCTTCTCCCCAGCCAGTAGAGGGTCTGTTGGTGCACAGGGGGTGGGGGCTGCATGGTTTCCTTGCTGTTTCTTCCCATCTGTAGGACTATCACCCCTGGTTTTCTTATTTTTGCTGGATTCCTGAATTGTCTCTCTCCATGTTATTCAAGTCTCAGTTCAAATTCTTCCTGTGTCTATGGGACCTCCCTCCCTCCTTCTTCCCTTTCTCATGTTGCTGTATTCCAGGGTCTGGACACCAAAAGTTGGAGTAGTTCTTTCTCTGCTGCTCACCACTCTGCCATTTTCCCAGAAGTCTTTTTTTGTCTTTTTGAGACAGGGTCTTGCTATGCAGTTCAGGTTGGACTTGAGCTCACTTTGTAACCCAGGCTGGTCTCCAACTAGCAATGATCCCCCTGCCTCAGCTTCCTGAGTGCTGGGATTACCAGTGTGTGCCACCACACCTGGCTCTGGTAGCACCTTTTTAAATCCTCACATGATGGGATAACATTAGGACAAATCATCTTACTACTCCCTTTCCTTGTCCACAAAAACCGATGATCTTTAACTACTGATAAAGTTACTTCCTGACATCCCCCAAATCTATCAAAAACATCAATAGGTTAAAAATGCACTTAATGCACTAAATTCACCAAACATTTGAGTCCTGCTTCACTGCCCTTGTGATCACTTGGCTGGCTGGACAATGGGACACGATGTCACTGCTGTACATCATGATAGAATAGTGTACTATGTAGAGCTAATTTGGGATAAGATTCAACTTCACGGTGAAGTATCTACTGAATGAGTACAGCTTTTACTCCAAGAAAAAGTTGGAAAGTCTTCAGTGGAATCATTATAAGTTGGTGACTGTCATTATAATATCTTCCTTTCAGGTTCTAAAGCAAAGAACTGAGAACAGAAGCCTTTGGTCTGATAAGATGGCGTTATGTTCTGCGTGAATCATGGGTGAGACTTACATAATCCTTTCTTCTGTCTAGAAAAATAATTTGTGAGGATTTCAACCTTTCAGTGCAAAAGAACACTAGGAAACATAGTATCTGACAATAAATATGACTGGAATGCATTTCTTATTCTTTGATTGAGGGAGAGGATACATTGCAAGCTGGAATTTGCACTCCATCTCATATCTTCCATCTCTAAATGCCATGGAGAACTCCAACTTTAGAAGAATCTTCCTCAACTGCAAACTTGATAATGCAGTTTACCTGCTCCAAAATCCTTTGGAGAATGCGCTTTGCTCAGTGGGCACAATCCTGACTATGTGGGATAACACAAAATCTCCTGAGGACAGATTCCTGCCACCCTCTCTCCACCCTCCTTCTACGCATTTTCTAAAGTGAGTCTTGTTTCTTAAACTCAGCTCCAGTCTCTGCTCCAGTTCCATTTTCTTGACTCACCTTAGAATCTTCCACAGAAGGTGCCCTTGCCAAGAGCATCCCTGAGGTCCTCACCAGATGTCACTGAGGCAATGGCTGAGTGCAGTTTGGTACAGAATCGGATCTCCACCATCAGCGTGGATCCTTAGTTTTCTGATCTAGCCCCTCTGACAGTCCAATAGATACCACAGGAATCCTAGACAAAGCCCTGTTTGACAAATACTTGGTACTCTAGGAATCAGCAATAAATGTGTGGATTGAGGGGCTTCTGTGTAAATTTAGATTTCTGGGTCATCTTTAGCATTTAATTCATTTTTCTCCTTCAAAATTTGTGAAAAACACTTAAGGCTCTGCAGAAAAGCATTAACAGCAGGATCTAGGAAGCAAGCCTTTTTGCTCATAGGGAAAGTATATCCTCTGCCATTTTTATTTACTGAAACCTAATAGGGCTATATAACATCTGAGCTATTCTTTGTAAACTGGTGATTTGAATCCTTTTGGCTTCAGAGCACAACCCAAAGTGTTTTCATAGTTGACATCGGGAATGTTTTTACTGAGTTCCTGGACAACATGAGCCACATGATAGACCCTGTGAGTTCATCGCAGGGTACAGCCACTTTCACACCACCACTTTCTTTCCTACAGCAGTGCATGTGGAGGGTGAGTTCTCTACATAAAGTATAATTTTTTTATTCCTAAAAACTTTTTTAAAATAATATTTATCATGATAGTGCTTGGGCTCTAGATTGAGACTATGTAAATGCCAATTCGGCTTGGCCACTCATCGGTTCTGTTTTGTTCGATTGTGTGTGTGTGTGCATGTGTGTGTGTATGCTTTGTGTCCTGGTTCACACATGTGAGGCAAGCACTCTACTATGGGGAGACACCTCTAGCCCTATAGTCTAGCTTTTACCTCCTTCATTTTAAAACAATGAATGTTTCCTATACATGAAGAAGAGATAAACCTATGAAATTTTGGAGGATTTTGTGATGGCTTGTGTCTAGACATCCCCCCAAAACCTCATGCAGTCATAGGTACCGTTTTTTTCAGAGGGGGCTGGATCTAGAGTGTGTGAAGCGGGAATCGATTCATGGTACAATGCTAGGATCAAGGGCACTAGGACTAAGGGTGTGAGTGCTACCTGCCCTAAGTAGCCTGGATAAGATATAAGGGGTAGAAAGAGGGGTGGTTGTCCTCTGCTTACTTTGCTGCCATCTGCCTTCCACGAACTGTTTCTCCTCTGCACTGCTTGTCTGCTATGCCACACTGCCTTGGAGCCAGCCAATTATGGACTGAAATCTCTACAAACTGTGAGCTAAATAAACCTTTCCTCCTTTAATTTTGGGTGTTGGACATTTTGTCCCAGCAATGAGAAAAGTAACTAACACAATAGTTTATATTAAATATTTAGCCCAATGCAAAAGAATAATCAGCAATTAAATTAAACCATTCTTTTATTAAAAATAAAATTAGTTTGCTTCATTTAACCTACCTTTACACACTTAACAGTGCACAACAGTAAAAGTAAGAACTCTACCTATGTCCATTTTTCTTGAGATCTAGACAACATCACCAAAATTGAGCTTATTTTGGTAGTTATTGTCAAATAACTTATTATTAGTATTTTCAACTTGAAAATGATTCTGCTTCTCTTGGATACAAATTTAATTTCTATTTATCTTTTATTCCAAATGCAAGTCACATATTTCAGTTAAGGTACCAATTAGATCAAGACTGCGTCTCGTGGATTTTCTGAAGTATTTTCTCATGAACAAATATCCATACATAATGTCTGACCATCTGGTAAAATTCTAAGCCAACAAACATGTAACTCAAACATTTTTTTTTCTACATGGAACTATAAAATTGTCACACAGTCTCAGTCTTGCTATTTTTCATGTATATTGATAACTTTTTAAAATCTATTTTATTAAGGACGTAGTAAGTGAATAATAGCATCATATATATATATATATATATATATATATATATATGTATATTTTAAATCTAGGCTTTTTTTTCCTTCTGAAATCCAGACACCAAACAGTTTCACCCTTTCCTATAAAATCATGAAGATACAGATTTAAGATTTGGTGCTATGGGCCTTTGGCATTGATTGAATGAGAAAAGGTAACAGGCTTGCAGGTGAGGAATATAGAACTTACAAGGAAATGTCCCACCGAAGGGTCCCCGGAATGGTCACCTGCAGGACCTGATTGGGTGGTGGCCAGGGCATGGCTACAGACACGGCTGCCGTGGCCTCGGGGAGGTGGGAGCTCCTCAGGGAACTCTGAGCAAATGGAATCATTTGAAATGGAACAAACCGACTCAACCTCAGCTTTGGGGAAATATCTCACAGCTGTGGCCTCCTCAGTGGACTTTAGTCTGCCTTGCATCACGAGCTCACAGGTACTCACTGCCATCACCAGGAGAAGGAGCCAGCGCCCTGGAGATGCGCATTCCAGACCCAAGCACTAATGCTGGGCACGGTGGCCTCAGTTTCAGCACAGGCTCCTGAGCTCCCAGCTCCGGGGGACGCCCCACGGTCCCCAGCCAGCTCTCATCTAGTTCCTGTGCTATGAATTTCTTTTTTTCCTTGTCATTGCTGAAGACAAACATCGTACTTATTTGAAAGCCTAAATCAATATGACATTTTTGCAGCATTTTATTCTCCTGAATAACTTCTCATTTTCAACTTTTATCTGTGTGAATCTTTACAGTTTCACTTCAACCTCAGCTCCTGGGAGCGACAGTGTGGCCCATGGGCCTGGTGCAAGGCTGTTGAATGCCAGGTGCTCTCTTTGGAAGGCAGATGGTGGCTGGGAACCCAGAAACAAGAACCAAAATCCACTGTGCCTGTTTCCCGACTCTCCTTCCTTCCTCCCAGCTGTGCTCCAATGCCCTGGTTTCCTCCACCTGTGCCCCACGCCTTTTGCCTTCCCTTTGCCTCTGCAATGCTGTTTCTCTGTAGTAGGCACCAGTTGTCCTTGCTGGGTTCATAAATAACCAGCATGGCTCACATCTCTTAACTCTGCCTGCTGCTCAGGGCTCCTCTTTACTCTCTCTCATTTGTATTTAAACCCCCAGATGAAGTAATCTATATACACTGTCTCGCTTTCTCAGATACCATCAGCCCTCACACAACCAGAATTTAATGTCTATCTTCATCTTCTTACTGAGATTTTTCTGTCAGAGGTCAATTAAATATCGTGAGTACAGTAAGAAGTTAGCTCATAATAATAGAGTTAGTAGATGTATTCATTTCCGTGGCCAAATTGTGGACTTCTTGAGGTCAGGAACTGTGTCTTATTTATGTTTGCATTCCAGGCACCACACACAGTGTCTGGCACACAGTAAGCACTCAATAAATATTTACGGAATCACATATCCAAACTTTTTAACAAACGAAAGTGTCTGGTATTCCAAATTGGGGGAGAAAAAACAAGTGAAATTATTGTCTCAAATCCTCAACAAATACTTTAAATGAGCATAATTATTTAGTAGGAAGTTAAGAAGTGTATTGGGTAGTGTGATACTTCTTGAGTGCCTTTGTCCAGGCATGACGCACTGTGAGATTTTTTACAGATGTTGCCTGATTTGTCACCCGCCCAGTCTCTAGGAGTACGATTTTCACCTGTACAGGTCCAAAACCTGAACCTCAGCACTAGAGAATGCAGGTCAAGATCACAAGGACTGTGAGCACAGCAGTGTTTTCAAACCCCCAGCTGATTGATTCTAAAAGTGATGATTTTTCTCCTCTTTTTCTCAAAAATACTTGGTAGCATTCATAGGTGGTCTTCAGACTCAAGAATCAGTTCTGAGAGAAGCTGAAGATTTTCCCAGGGCTTCATTGGTGCCAAGTTTGTAGGACTCATTTCTGGTCAAGGTGGTAAAAATCCTGACTAGAAAACGTTTATTTTCCTGCCCACACAGAAGACTCATTCTGCCATTTATTACCCCCCCCAACTCATCAAGCAGTTCTGTAGAAAACACCATCTGCATGCTCTGTCATTTTTAAATAGCTGCTCACACAATCTGGAAATAGAGTCACATCCCAGAGGCTGAGGCCTCTGTCCCACAGGCCTGCCCCTGCTTCGGATGCCAGTTGCAAGCCCCAGGCCGTGTCCTCTGTCTCTGACCGGCTGCCATAAATTGAGGTTCCCGGGCCTGCTTCCTGAAGTTCAGCTGATTTACTGCATGGACTCACGGTTCTCAGGGAAACACTTCACTTTGATTGCCTACTTGTTATAAAGGACCTGCCAGAGGATGCAGGTGAATGGCCAGATGGAAGAGAGGAACAGGGCAAGGTCCAGAGGAGGAGGCAGGAAGATTCATTCCCTGGTAAAACACACTACTCTCCCAGGCCCTCCCTGTGCCCGGCGACCCAGACCCTGAACCCTGTGCTTTCGCTGGGTAGGTGTGATGGCTTATGCGGCTGGCCAGTGGAGCTCACAGCAGCCTTTGGACTGTCTCCCCATCCTGGAGGTTGGGGGTGGTGCTGATATTTCATCCCTCATCATCTGAGTGGTTTCCCTGGCAACCAGTGCCCATCTCACTCCGGAGAATCTGAGGGGTTTTGCAGCAAATACATGTTTCTTATTATGCTATATCCACCATTAAAGAGATGGCAGGGCTCTCACTGAAAATAAAGAGATCCCAGGCTCTAATTTTGCCTTCATGGCGTATTGTTCCAGAGAGGTAGATGTTTTGTTTGCTTGTTTTTGTGTCCTTGTTTTAAAGAAATCTCATGTGGATAAGGAGACTGTTTTCAAAGTTTCAGTATCTGGGAGGTTGATTTAATCAAGGTCAGTTTGTGTCTCATTTATATATTTTTCATGAAAGCAGAGATAAGAGTTTCAGATGAGATTCTGATGAATCAGTATTAAATTACAATTATAGGAAAATTTAATTTTAGGTATCTATAAAAGTTAAAGTTTATTATGAAAAGTCATGGAGAGTTAAACTGGCTTGGGAACTGTCTAGGAACTGGTAAAGCACCTGAGTGTGTCTGTGTGTGTTATGGAGGTGCGACCTTCAGTACTATACTTGGTCCTTGGCCCCTTCCCTCTCTGGAGCTTTTCCCAAGTCCCTCTACTTCACCTCCCCGCCCCCCCCCACCATCATGAAGTGAGCAGCTTTGCTCTGAATGCCTTTCTGCACCATATTCCTGCCCTTCCAACATGATGTTCCTGCCCTAGAGCCAACCAATTAGGGACTGCACCTCTGAATCCTCGAGCAAGCATTAACCTCTCCTCTAAGTGATGCTGTCAGGGACCTGTTCCCAGTGACGAGAAGCTCACCGTCACAAGCCTTCTGCATTTTCTTCAATAGATTTCCTCACTTGCAGAGTGTGTCACTCAGCTCTTCTGATACTGAGACACGGACACTTGGGGAGGGAGAGGTTTAATTTTTCTCCTGGCTTCAGAGGCTCGCAGCCCATGGCTGGCTGGCTCCAAGGCGAGAACATCAACCCAGAGGGGATCACGGAGCAAAGCTGCTCAGTTGGTGGAGGTGGGGAAGCTGATCAGCAGAGCAGCGCCAGAGAGAAAGGGGTCAGGGCCAGACACAGATTTCAGAGCTACCCCTCCACACCCTGCCCCTGGGGAGACCCTGGAGTCATTCACATTGATGCTTCTTCACCCCAGCCACACAGTGGGGGGACTATTCCTGTACCATCTGGTTCACAACATGGCCAGTGTCTCCGACCACTGTCACGCCTCGCCACTTCTCTCCTCTTTTACTAATAACTGCACGGCTTGGCAATAATGACTGTGTATATTTGGTAAATCATGCCCTATAGTAGTTCAACACTTCCACTCCTTTTTGCTACTCATTTTTTTGCTAAGCTCTGACTCATTCTAGTGACAGGTAATATGTATTCATGACAAATTCAGTTGAAGAAAAAGACAACAATCATTTCATTAAATTATGAATTCCATTTGTCATGTTATACTTTAATGAATAACAATTATCAACACTGGACTCCAGGGCCTGGAGTTTGGCTCAGTGGCCTAAGCACCTGCCTAGCAGGCACGAGGTTATGAGTTCAATCCCTGGTGCCACAAAAAAACAAAAACAAACACACTGGACTCTGCTTCTATTGTCCTAGTCAATTATCATCAAATACTATCTGAAATAATAACTCAAGCCTCGCAAAATTGCTTTAACTCTTAAGATTCTGAATAACACAAAATTACATTTAAAAATTTCAAAAAGTGTTTGGTGCTTTTTATGTTTTTGTTATAGTAGAGTGTGTTCTATAGATTTTTCAATATAAAGAAATAGAATAAAAGTTACGTGGGAGGAAAGTGGGCTGGAAATATGATTTAAAGAAAAAGGGAATAGGTCAAGTAGCAACTTAAAAATTGTTCCTTTATTTTATTTGTTGGCTTTCTTGAGACAGGATCTTGCTATGGAGCCCAGGCTGGCCTTGAACTTACAGTGGTCCTCCTGCCTCAGCCTCCCAGAGTGTTGGGATTATAGGCATGCACCACAATCCCTAGCTAAAAATTGTTCATGCCTTTTTAAAATGAATAATGATTGATATTAAACTATCCAATGTAAATTCCATTGGATAAATTTAAAGTGAAGAAAGGATTTTATTGTCAAGTGTATTTTTTTAAATTATTTTATTAATAATAAAAGACAAGACAGAAGAGAATCCCCCATACTTGCTACATTGTGTCAAGTGTATTTAAATTGCACAAGAAAATACACCATTTATAACTATTACACACTTTGGGAAAATACAGATGTTAACTTATAAATGTGCCAAGGACTGGAAGCTTCTTCAGAATTCTTTTGAAAGATTACATGAGCCAAAACTGTGACAATAACTTTGTAAGGAGTTGGGGTACAGTGGAAAGTGCCCTGACCAGAGACGGCAACCCTGTAGTCCCTGGCATCTCCTGGTTCCCTGTGGACTCACTGGCCCATGGGTCTGGCTGGGTCCCTGATTTATCAGAGCCTCAAATTCCCACATAGAGAGCAGAGACAAGGATGCTGCCTCTAGGCTGTGCGGGGGAGGGATTGGGGTCTGTGCTATAGGGGGCACAGCTGCTCCCACTGAAGTTGCTCAGTGAGCAGCCGATGCTTCCCTTTCTGTTGATTCTGTTGATGTCACTGCTGTGGTCCCCTAGCCAGGCTTTGAGCACCTTGACAGGAATCTGCCAGCCCTCGGGGAGGCCGGATGGTAAATTAAATTTTTTTCACTTAGCAGCCACAAATTGCCACATTTTGCTTGCATGTAAATCTGTCTCTTGTTCAAAACCCTTCTGGCCTTGGTGTCCAGCCTCCCCCATCCCTTCCCTTGCCCCAGCCCCCGCTCTGGCCCCAGGGCGGCTCCCGCTCCCGGCTCCCTCTCCACCCTCTTACCCAGCCCGCAGCCTCCAGCAGCTCCTCCAGCACCTCGGTCTGCCCTCCCCAGCCTCCTGCACCCTGGGGCCCTCTCCTGCCTCCTTCCATCTGGGAGAACTGCTTGTGGTGAAGAAACTCAGAACACAGCTGCTTTGAAATGACATGTCACACATTGTCACACTTCAGTCTGTTAAAATAGTAACATTTAAAAATAGTTAAAAATGTTAAATGTTAAAATAGTAAGATAAAAATAAAAATGAAAATAAAAGAGGCTATGTGAGCAGGCACTTTCTCAGCCTAAACTGCTTACTCTAGTAAAGCAGTGGGAACCACGGAGGGTCCTGTGTGTTCCAACCTCAGGTGATTTAGCTGGCTCTTCATTCGCAGCCATGCAGTCATGCAGTAACTTCCAGAATCTGTTAAGAAATTGGTTAAGAAGACACCTTGAGTTCTGAGGTAAAGGAGACTATAGAAAATAGACCACTCTTCTGTTACAGTTTTGAAACTTCGAAAAAAAAACCCATATGTTATTTTATTAAGTCCACCAGAATGCCTGAAAATGTTCACAGCAGCCAGAGGAGACAGCTGGGCCGGCACAAGGGAGAAGGACTTGGCCCGGGGCGTCAGTGGAGGCGTTGGCCCCGCTTGGGGATCTGACGCATCCATTCTTCATCTCTGTCGCTACCCGGCTTCAGAAGGATGATGTAAGATTTGATGCATAGAAGAACAGGCGGCACCCGCGTTGTGAACCATCCTGATAGCCCCCCAACGCCTCTGTTCATCTTGTTTTCTACTTTCTTTTTCTTGTTGCTGTCTGTCCGCGCCCTTCCAGGCCAGCCACCGGTCCCGGGTTCCCCTGCGGTGGGCTCCGCCCGCTCCTCCAGCGATATGCACGGCCGAGTCCCCAGCCCGGCCACCCCTGTGTGACAACCCCTGGCCTCTCCGGCGGCCAGGGAGGACAGGCGGCCTGGCGGGCTGGGGAACGGGCCAGGGTGGCAGGGGAGGCGGTTCCGAGGTCGAGCGCTCCCCGGCACCGGTCCGCCCCTGCCGTGCGCCTCGGTCCAGAGCTGCGGCTCCCCGGCCTGGCCCGCGCGTCCCGGCTCCCGCCGTCCTCCCTGACAGCGCTGTCCCCACCATGTACCTTTCAGTCTTCTGTTGAAAGACTCTGCTCTGAAACTCTGGGACTTCTTCGCTTGCTCTTGTCACAATGGCTGCACTTCGTAAATTCAGAGCCTCCAGGATCTTCCAGTCAAAAAGAACACCTTCCCCAGTTCCTTGCCTTTCCTAAATTACAGATTTCACTCGTAACTGAAATAGGACGCTTTCATTCAAATCAGAAGAAAGCGGTGACCTTGGACTTACTCAACACTTCGTTTCTCCTTCTCGGTTCTTCCTACCTTTCCCCGCCGCACGTCCCGGCCTTCTCTGCGGATGGTGCCAGCCTTACCCGTCTGCCCAAGGGGAAAGCAGCGTTTCCCCGCCCGACGCCGGTGCAGCCTGCACCCCGCTAAACCGTGCCCAGGGAGGTCAGCCCTCCTCGCCGCAGCGGTGCTGGGTGCTAGAGGTCTAGCATTTCCTCCTTGACATACATTGTGTATTTGAAAATGTTCGTTACACTTATCGCTTAGTCTAATTATAATACATTTAAGTAAGAAAATGTGGAAAATTTAAGATGTGCAATTTTCCTCTGTTTTTATCTTTCCCTTATTTTATTTTTATAAAATTGGGGTTCTACTGTTTATATAGTGGTGAGCATCAATACTTCCACTTAACTTTTTTCATATCATTAAAAGGCTACTAGAGGAGGAAGTCTCTAAAAAATGTTTTGATGAATTTGGCAGAGACAAAGTTCCTTTAAAGAAAAGAATACCATAAATCTGTCAATAGACAACTAACACCAGAAAAATCTTGAATCTATAGTAAAGGAGTTATAAGCCAAATAAAGAATTGCCAGAAATAAAATGACCAGCCTAATCAGAAACCAGTGAAAGCCATGAACAATCAACTCATCATAAAGTCACATCTTAGTAAAATTACATGCTTTCTTATCTTTTAAGTCCTTAACAATCAGGCTTAAAAGGAATATATTATTATTTAATTTGTAATTCTCCAATTGGAGTACATCAAAATGAGGTGTGCTGGTGATGGTGATTTCAGAATAAATGCAAAGGAATTATTGGTGATCACCTGGCGGCCCACACGTGCAGCTGCCTGCTTGCCTGCCAGGTCCTCCAGATCGAGGGCCACTTCTTTTTGTTAACCAGTGTCTGCTTCATAGAGGCCGAGAATACATGTCAAGTGCGTGTTTTTGAAAGACAGTACAGAAAACAGGTGCTATCTTAACTTTTGGAATTTTTCTTCATGAGTGTGATATAAAGTGTGCATTTAATAAAATTCATTTCTAACACTGTCACCATGGAAATACTTGCATTCTTCTTTGCTCAGGGAATTTTATATTTCCACTTTAGCACACAGGTTTCTGCAAGAATAGGGAAGTACAGCATGATGTGGCTTAAAGTTCTTAAGATCAGATTTCCTGTTAATTCATTGCAAGTGATCTACACAAAGCCATTTGGGAAAAGTCATGAAATAGGGAAGAATAAGGATAGTGGGAAGAGGGAGAATGACCAGAAATTGATTTAAAAGCCTGGGGAATTTTAGCAAACCAAGTAAAAAGAAAAAAACAAATGATGAGTAAGAGGAACATTGTATTGTTCTTTGGACAATGTTGGCGTCTATCCTGCCTCAGACTCAGCAGGTTTGCATCTCGTGGGACTCCAATCTCCAGGTCACGGCTGTTCTTAGTGGCCCTGTGGGTGGGATCTGGGACTCACCCAGAACATGACAGCATTGGCTGGCTGACGCGTCCCTCTCTCTGTGAAAGGCCTGGTCTATGGCTCAGGGACCTTGCCTAGGAAATTCACAATTAAACTTTGCAGTGACTTGGAAAACGAAGCCTAATTCCCTACTCCCTTGTGTATGAACTGAACCTAATGACTTCTTTCTAAAAAATTTGAAAAGGGAGACAGAAGAGTCACTATATGTAGAAGAAGTTTGACAAACTGACCCTTAGCTCTCTAATCAAGGTTAAAAATCAACAGTGATGAGTTGTGTTGATCTGTGCCTTTGGCATGTTGTGATGATAATGACTCTAAACTTCTGGCTTCTGCCTCCTAAAAACACAAGAGTCCAGCGAACCAGGGAAATACGCCAGGCAAACATCATTTGTAGGACTTATTACAGACTAAGCAGAACTCCTCAAAGCTGTCAAGGTCATCCAAAACAAGGGAAGTTTGAAAAATTTCCACACTCTAAAGGAGCCCTGATGACTAAATGTAACATAGTTTCTTAGATGAGATTATGTGATAGAGAAATGCACAAAAATATGACCTTCAGTTAATAATAACAGAGAAAATGTGTATGGGATATGTAAAAGAAAATCAGAAGAATTTTATGGTAAAGAGGATGGAAATTTAGGTCTAGGTAGATGGGTTTGGTGCCTTGCATTGTGGCCCCTTCCCACCCCAAATGACTGCCACTTGGGAGCAGAAGAAGCTGACGGTGGATCCCCACCCTGGGAATTGGCCATCTTCCAGCTAAAAAGGTGGGCCAATTGAGACACTGGGTTAAAAATCAAATTTGGAAAAAATGGAAAAAAGAATCATTAAAAAAAAGAATCAACTTGGAATCATAAATAAACATGGAATTGCTGGCAGTTGCAGAATTGTGTTTACATTTTGCTATCTAATATTATCTTACTGTAATTTTTGTAGTGCTTTTCACTAAAACAATGTGTATCTGTGGGAACTGAGGAGTCGCTCTGATATAGCACTTGCTTAGCATGTGCAAGGACTTGGGTTTCATCTCCAGCCCTGTGAGGGGAAAAAAAAACCTTTAAATTTCACAGAAGTTCAGTTATCTTCTTGCTTTTTCTAGAAAGATGGCAACTTTCTAGAACTAGTGATATTTTTAAATAGCTAAAGCACAAGCAGAAGTCTAATGCCGTTAGGGTAAGTTTCCTGTTAATAACAATTAATTCATGTTTGGTCAAAACTTTTTTCAGAATAGAGACATCACACATGTTGTTTCTCCTGCAGTGCCGCGGGGTGCACTAAAAACAATTCCTCACGAAAACTTGCAGAGTTTTCTTTTGCATTCAGCAGTGTGTAGTGCAGGACCATTAATCAGGCCTTGTGGGTTTCGTTGTCCGTGCTAGTTGGCAATTTATCATGGCAAGGCTGTGCCACAGTCCCTTTCCTGCTGCTTTCTAGATGTTCCCTTACCTGTGACGGGACGATGATTGATTTTCACTTTCGCTCGTTTAAAAAAGATGGACATGTGTTTTTGTGCATGTGCTTTGCTGTTTTATGGATAATTCTGAGAACAAATATAAAGTTAACAAAAATCTGCAAAAAAGCCCCACATTGCTTTGTTAAAAAATCAAATAATTTGTGACATAAAACATGAATATATTTCATTACTGCCTTTGAAATAAAACTCTTGAGTTAAAAACTCACCATTTCTATATTTTTTATATGTATATGCTTAACACATAAGGAACATAGCACCCAGATTTTCTTATTAGTTACATTAACTGATAATCCAAAAATACACATACTTGTTCCAATTTTTATCTTATGAGCTTTATATCTTAAAACAAATGTTCCAGAACTTAAATTTCATTTCAGTGTGATTTTTTATTGAGACTAAGAACAAAATTAATATTATTGGATCAAATTATTCAAAACATGAGTAATTTTAAAATTTTTACTTGAAATAAAATGCAACAAAAACGCTTTTTAATATGATCTACTAAAGCCGGGCGTGGTGGCGCACGCCTTTAACCCCAGCACTCGGGAGGCTGAGGTAGGCGGAGCGTTGTGAGTTCGAGGCCGGCCTGGGCTACAAGGCGAGCGCAAGGCCGGCCTGAGCTGCATAGTGCGACCCTGCCTCAAAAAACCAGGGCCGGGAGTTTGGCTCAGCAGCTTAAGTGCCTGTCTGGCAGGTGCGAGGCTGTGAGTTCAATCCCCGGTGCCGCAAAAAAAAAAAAAAAGATCTAGTAAAATATGATAAGAATACATTTTAAAAGTACATAAGCATTTTATGGGAAATAGAACAAATACAAAGCTAGCAAAGTGCATACCATAACAAGTTCACCAAATGAATTCATCAGCACATCGATAAGCAGTGAAAAGATCCCAGGACTGACGGGAAGCCGCGAGGGCCACACTGCCTCAGTGTGCGCAGGGCCTGAGCTGTGACCGCGCAGCCTCGGCTCAGACTCTGCAGTGAGCCGCATCTCCGCTGCTCACCAGTGCTTCTTTCATCCCGGAGCTGCGTGAGGGGTAGACATGTACCCATTGTAGTGGATCAAAATTTAACTCCTTGCAATTTGCATTGATTTTTTTCTGGTTCTACCCCTTGTGACTAAATCCCACATTATAAGACCTTGCCTTTTGAACCAGTTTGTAAGTGGCAGGATGTTACTTCTTTCTTTCCAGAAACACAGCTTCAGTTCTGTCGTTCCCCAGTCCCAACATTTCCAATGCTGCCCCTTGACCTACAAAATAAGGTCCAATTCTTTGGTTTCTACGATGGATAGTGATCAACCGAGTAGCCCATTTTCCAAGGCCGTTCTCCGCTCTCTCTCTGGCAGATCACTTACATAGATGCCAGTTTCTTCTTGCTCTGCTGTGACACCTCCGAGAGCAGGATCTGTGCTTCATATAATCTTGTATCCCTACAATTTCCATCTTCCATGATGTGCGGTCCTTAGTAATAGAACAATAAATCATGGCCTTGAGAATGGATGTGCTCCAGGTGACTCTGATCAGAGCACAGTGAAACAGGACCATCGCTTCCCTTGTCCTTGACACTCGATTTCTATTAATGCAGCCAAAAGTTGCTGTTGTTATTTTACCAGCTAAGCCCCGCTGCAAGTTCATTCTGACCTTGCAGCCAACTCCAGCTGCCAAGGCCTTTCACGTGAAATTCTGCAAATCCTGAATGTGTGAGGTTAACCTGAAAAAAACAAAACAAAACAGAAATGCACAGCTTTATGTTTCTAGCTCTTAAATTCCTCCTTGTTTTTTCTGGCCCATGCTGTCCACCTGATGAGAATATTTTGAGTCCTGATTCTAACATCGCTCCTGTTAGCTCTCTCTTCTACTCTTGCATCATCTAAACCTTTAATGGTCACTGATTCTCTTGCTTCATCCAAGTGTTGACCAACTGTTGAACACTTGCCTGGCCACAGGTTCAGGCATAGAAGCAACAGCACAGACAAACAAACTTCCAGTGAGCAGAGCTGAGAATCAGTGCTTCTTGGGTACAGTCTGTCCATCTGTTGCAATGACACATGATTATTATCACCAGTTCTAGGAATTTTTCAGCCTTTCATCAAATATCAGGAGAGATTTTATTAAATGTCTTACAGAAATCACAACATACTACAGAATAAATTGTAATTTCTGCGTAACTATTAAAGTCCTTAAGAGTGTTAAATTGACTAAGAATCAACTGACTTCTTGGCACTCTATAGATACAGCACAAAACCTTTTTAAATACTAATTATCACAGCTATAGAGGTCAATGCGTATAGTTTATTAAGGAAAGATTATAGCTATGTATTAAACTTCCACATATTGCAAGATGTTATTTATGTCTAAGGATTCATTTAATAAAATAATACTTTTCTTTCACTAGAGAGCCCTTGGGGAAATTTTGAACATTTTTTTTTCCAAACGTATGTTTCATTATTCAGAATACTCCATATACTCATTTGCTCCCTGCAGTGCAGACTGTTATTCCTGAAGTGTCCTTTTCCTTGTTGGCTAAACTGTGTTAATAATCCAAGATATTTTACTGTTAAAATGAAGCTATGATTAAGACAAGCTCGGTTTTAGTCTAGTGAGAAAAAGAGTAGACAAATTTTTTAAGAATGTATTTTCTGTTTGCACTGAAGTAGTACATGAAAGATTCACCAGAGAAAATGCAGTGCCCAAACCACTCATCCAAGCCCAAATAAACACTTATATTTCCTTTCCTTTTCTAAAACAAATGCAACTCAGCCCAAAGTTTATCTTCTCTTCATTTGGAATTCTATTTTGGAGCTCACATCACAGACAAAGTGAACTGCTAGAAAAACAGGCCATTTCAGTAGGGGAAACATGAGGCATTTATTACAAACAAATTCCAAATAATTAGTGGAGGAGATCATGAAATGTTCAGAGGAAGAGAGCTGCTTTTCCAAAAGGAGGGGCTGAGCCATTAATGGGTGATCTGCACAGCTTTTGTGACTCCCCTGGGGCCCTCATTACAGGTGGTTTGTATTTCTGGGTCGTGAAATATGTGAGATGAATGGAAAATTTCTCCTTAACATTTTCCACTACCCAGCCTTCACTTGAAAAACCCTATACCAGATTGGTCAGCTGGTTTATTATAACTTCTCATTTAGGGGCATATCGCTATTCCACTGTTCCTGCCCCTTGCCTCTCAAAAGAAAGTTTCCTTCCCACATTCCCCTGGTATAGAATTTCTCTTTGAGAAAGTGTGCAGGTATTTCATAGTATAGGTCAGGAAGTGCTACTTAGATCTGAAAATACCAGAGTCCTTGAGTCAACATTTATATTTGTAAGTCCTGAGAAAGATACTTCATATTTTAAGAGAAAAAGTTGTGTATGTGTGTATGTGCATATATATATATATATATATATATATATATATATACACACACACACACACACATATATTACATAAGAGATGGCTCCAATCTCTGTCATGAGAAAGCAGAGTTAAAAAAATATGGATTATTATAAGTTTCATCTGAATAGAAAATATTGAGTGTGTAGTAAAATGTATTTAATTATTCAAGTTAATACTGTAAGGAGTAATTTAGGTGAGGTATAATGATAAATGTGCAAATACACAGTCAGAAATCCAAACACAAGTAGCCTATTACCTACCCCTGAACTGGAGGGAGAAAATATTACCCCAGTAATGTTATCTTTCACATTTAAATTATGCTCATCTGTATTTCAGGAGCCTCCGTTGCAAATTCTGATTCCGGTGCCATTGGTCTTGCAACTTCTCTGTCCCCTGAGGCTCCTGCCCTCCCCGTGCTTCTGGCTTCTCGCACTTTCTCCTTTGCAGGAGCCACACCATTCTTCTGTCAGCGCAGCTTGCCCTGAACAGCTTTCTGATATTAATTAATAGAAAGTTATTTCTGTCTCTTCTAAATCCGCTTCGATCTACAGCAGTGCTTGGTTCTCAGGAGGTTTTAATGAAGCGTAACCCTGGCTCTCAGCCTGGAATCCTTGTAGGAGACCTCAGAGAAAGGGGTGCAAAAAGGCCTTTGCAGATGCATGGAGCATTTTATAGAAGACAAGGATGAAAGTGGTGTTAACATGTCTGTTTATGTTGCCGTTTCCTTTTATTCTTCCTTTCTTCTTCCATTTCTTTCTCCTTTTTCCTTGTTTAAAAATGTCGGTAAATCGACTTCGAGCTTTTTAAACTTTGCAATTCCAGAGGCAGGCAGTGTGCACCCAGCTTCCATAGGAGCCAGCAATACCCAACTTCGGGAGTGATTTGGACTTTTAATTTGTACTTTTCTCACTCTATGCCCCATCTCCCATCTCTGTTCTCTGAAATCCTTTCTCTCCACACTGCACAATTCTTTTGCTAGGATGCAAATTGTGTTACCTCAGTAGGGTTTCCCAGGCTCATCCTTCCTCCCAGGACAAAGTCCCGGATGTGGGGTACAAGTCAGCCTGTTCTTATGTGACCCCCACTGGCCCTGCAGCCTCCTTTCTGTAAACCCTCAGCTTCCTGTCTGCACAGGGTTGCACACCCTTGCAGTTCCTCAAGTGTATTCTGGTATCTCACCTTTCTCTGTAAGGACCACTAACATTGTCCTTTACTTGCATTAATTTATTTAAGCTCCAAGCATCACTTTGAAGCAAATATTTTTACCCTCATTTGTTGAAAATAAGGAAGTTGGGCACAGAGTTTGGAGTAACTTGAGATGATTCTGAGAGCAGAGTTGGGGAGAGGCCAGGATTTACCTTCAGTCCTCTGATCCTGGAGTTTGCTTCTCCTCTTCTACCTGCCCACATCTGGCTGACACAGCTGAATTCACTCTCAAAAATCCAGTTTGTCTCCATGTTTCATCAATTCTGCTCTGCCGCCTTCAGGATGAGTTGGTTACTAAGTCCTCGGGCTATTGCTGTCCTTGAAATGGTCATTAAATTCATGGCTAGGACACATATTGCAATTAACTATTTACATGGCTTCTGTTTATTTAGATCAGGTTCCAGTCTCATTTGCTTATTCAAATCAAAATGACACAAAACAAAACACAGCCCATAGCACGGTGTTTTACCCAGCAAGTAAATTAATAAGGAGCTAAGTGAGAAATTTAAAGTTCCTAAAAAACTTCGTAGAAAATCTGAAGGGTAGAATGATGGATGATTTTTTTCTTATATTCTTTTTGTTTATTTGGATTACAATCTTACTTTTTTTTTACTTTAAAGATAGTGAAATCCAACAAAACATAACAGAACAAAATCAATCAAAACAAAGCAATAAAAACTGGTACAGAACTTCAAAGAAAGATACTAGGAAAACAATAGCTACTATAGTATATCTTGTTATTTTCAGAATAGTTGACCATTCCATCAGGTATAGTAAAATCAAACCAAAAACAAAACACAATAAAACCAACAAAAACAGAATATGAAATAAAAGAAAAAAAATTAATCAGAAAAAAGCAAAACAATGAGAACAATATTGGGCCTCAAAGACAAGACAGAAGAGAATCCCTCATATTTGCCACACTGCACTGTCATCTTCCCTAGAGATGCTCAGACTGCTGGCTCTTGCAAAATCAACCAAACAATACAAGCATTTAGTTGCTTTATGTGCCATAGTTGCTATTAACTTAGCCAGTCCTCCGAACCACCAGGTTGCTTTCAGAAAGGTCGGGGGGGGGCGGGGGGAGTTGTCCTTGATTCTTAGCCTGAGCACTGGTAGGTATACAGGAGGCACAGATCTTTCTCTTCCTGGAGTCTGCACCAGTTGCGTGCACTCACCAGGAAGGCGGGCTAGTTGTCTTCTGGTTGGAGCCTCTCTGATCCAACATGGCAGAATATCGAGAGGCACATCTTTCTCTTCCTGAAGTCCATGCTGGTTGCACACACTCACCAGGATGGAATGCTGGATTCTCAGGAGGCACATCTCTTTCTCTTGAGATCCTCTATTTTTTTTAAAAAAAATAAGATCAGATAGTTTAACCAAGATGTGAAAGATAATAAAACGTGAACTGAGTACCCCAGCATACTGAACTGAATCTGCAATGCACAGAACGCTGAGTGCAGAGGGGCTGCACCCTCACCTCCTCAGCTGGGTCGTCCAGAAAGGAGTGGAGGCTGCATGCATCACACTCCCAGGTCATGGCAAAGACCAGGAAAGGTACTAATTTTGAACTATGATGCTAGCAGCTTCAGCCATGGTTCTTTGTTTCATTGGCCCACAGTGGGTGATTTTCGGATAAAGTTTCTGGCTTAAAATGTACACAGCTTTCTAGACCATAGTCAAACTTTTGAAAAGCATCCAGAAACACGCTGGTAGCCAGTGCAGACCGTGGCATGCAGATGTTAATAGGATCTGTCTGCCAGAGACCTGAAGCAGGCAGGTCGTGCTGCGCTCTGTGGCAGCTGGAATGATCAGTGACTTCCACAAGCAACCTGGTTATAATGCTCTAGAAAACACCATGACTGTGGCTGCCACGATCTGAATAAAAAGGGAAGATACCACAACTGTGTAAACTGTTCAAAAAGTGATATTGGGGGTTTTGTTATACTGATCAGCAAGAATTGTAGGGTTTAATATTAAATAGTTGCGATGCCTGTTAAAAATATGGCTGTGCACAAAGAAGGACCATTTCAGAGTCCAGGAATTTACGTTTCCTCCATGAGAAAAATTTTCGACTGTTGCTATTACAGGTAAATAATATTTTCCAAGTAGCATTTGACCCCTAATAAAAGATCCCTAATTCTTCATTTCTTCTTCTTTCCTCAGGGATGTGCATTTTTGAGTACTACCTGAAGGGAGAAAGATACTTTTCTCTCTCAAACCAGAAATTTAAAATGTAATAACTTTCTAAAGAGATGGGGAGTAAGACAACCTGTCTTCAAGCCTGACAACTATGATGTTTTCCCAGAAAATCTAGTAACAATTTCTCGAAATCGGAAGTCTCATGCTAGACTACGTGCAGTTAAGTGTGAACCTCATGAGTATAGATGGCCAACTAGATATCAGTAACTGTGGGACTCCCTGAATCTTCATAGTGTCCATATTTTATCACCATGGTTAAAGACATCTATTGTTTAGATCCTTACTTCCTTCAGATTCTTCAGAGATCGCACCTTACGTTTCCTTTTCCCAAAGCAGCCTGGTCATCGTTTGGCCAGCTAAGGACTGGATTCCCTTGATGACCCTGAAAACCCTCTCACCTTCCACACCTGTGAGGACATCCACAGGAATGGCCATCTGCATGCATTTGGAGTCCATCCTGATGACTGTGTGGCCCGGGGGTAGCATTAACATCCAGCGCCCCCTGGGCAGGTAAGGATTCACCACAGCATGAGGACAGCCTGGGGATCATGCCCAGGGCCCAAGTGTCTGCTGTCGGTTTAGCCTAGTGTCAATTGTCACTTTAATCTCTCCCTTGTGCTGGCATGGGTGAGGGTCACTGAGTTGTCAGCAGGAGGATGAAGGAGCGGAGAGGGAAGCAGGTGCAGACATCACTTCGTGTGCTTCACAGAGGAGGAGTTGTGCAAGCACAGAAGGAGGCTGAAACAAGGGTGAGAGTCTGTCCTATCTTCAAACGGCTTTTAGTTTACTTTCTAGACCCAGTGTCCTCCCCGACTTAGAAGTTCATTCCTGGACGCGCGCTGCTTTTGTTATTTCTGGCAGGCTCCCCTCTGGATCACTGAAACTCACACAGGGGCCTGTAACTCAGAGTAGCGCAGCAAGAACAGAGGCTCTGGGCCCCAGGGAAGCCTTGCAGTGCAGCGTGGTGACACCAGATGGTCGCACCAGATGGCTCAGAGCCCCCAGAGGGAGGCGCAGGTGGGAAACAAACTATGATTAAATTCAGCCCCTCCAGAATTGCATGGGAGGTAAAACTCAAAATAGTGAAATCAGGAGAATCTAAATCTTTTATTTTATGAAATGGAAAGAAAACAAAGTGTTCTGTCTGTGGCTGAGAGTTCATCCAAATATCCAGCCAAAAGCAAGCGGTCCCCTCCTGGGTCACTGTCCTCCCATCCCCACCTGGCTACCTACACACAACCCATTGGCCATGGTGCCCCAGGATGCCAGGAGGTCCGGGGTGCCATGGGAAACACTTGCATCTCTTGGTGGTCGCAAGACGAATGTGATCCATGCCAGCCTGACAGCCAGGATGCAGCCCATGTAGGGTTGGATGTGTTCTCCCCTCTTTGAACATTTTACCTGGAGCACAGAGCCTTTTATGAATAATGACCCGTGATGTCTAGGCTCCTCCATCTGAAACTCAAGAGAACTGGAAGTGGCCCTTTGACTGTCACCAGAAAGCCACCTTCTCTGTGCTCGCAGTGGGAGCTACACACACACCATCTCAGATCCAGTGAGACTCCAGAGACTCCCCACACCTGGTCCTGTCCGGAGGAGGAGCAGACGGGGCTCACAGGGGGCTGGGCGATGAGAGAGGCCCTCTGCCTCGGTTGTGTCCTTGGGCCACTGCACACATGGAGCTTGCCCACAAGAGGCCCTGAGCTACTCAAGCGAGGCTCAGTCCAGGGGAAGTACAAAGGGCTCTGAACATCAGCACCACACAGTAGGGCTAGCTTGGTGCTTCTTCTCAGCATGGGTCTCCTCCTCAAACTGGAGAGTGAAGAACTCAGCTCCCCCAAAAGACGAGGATCGTGGGGTCAAGACAGAGCCTGGAGCCCCTGAATCCCCAGCCATCCATCCTGACCAGGGGATTACAGCCACTCCCTTCATGTTCTTGAACTTCAGTCTTTAACCCACTAAATGGAAAAACTTTGAGACTTGAAATCCCATATTACTTATAAAAATTATTCATAATCCAAGCAAAGTACTGGCCCCCCATAATGACAATAATTACACCTTAGGAATTATTTACCTTGATTATTTCAGTGGATTTGACAAAAGTACCTTGGGGATATATCTGTTCAGTCCCCAGAAAAATGCAACCACACTGCCTCTGTGTGATTTGTGAGCTGGGAGAGCTGGGGCGTCGCACCAGATGCAGGGGAGGGGTGCGGTGGAGCCGGGGCCTGGGCTCGGTCTGCCATGCTGAAAAGAGAAAAGATAAAGAATAATTCTCATTTCTACCTGATTGGGCTCTGGGTATAAAGAGAAAAGTACTTTCCTAAATTGCAGCTTTCAGGTATTGGGCAGAAAAATTGGCTGCATTTTAGATTTATAACTAAATTACAACTGAAAGACCAAAAGTTTTGAACCTGAAATGTTTATGCTTTCAAAATGTTTAATGACCTTTCCCGCATGAAATGGAAAGGATATCAGCTTGGGAAAAATAACAAAACGTCCAGAAAGGAATGTGTGAAATATCCTCTGCAGGTGCACACCGTTCACGACACTTCCTGTCATCCCTCCAAATATTTCTTCACTGAAGGACACAAGAGAAAAATAAATGACAGCGAGAGGCACTCAGGCTTCCGGACTTGCCTGTTATGTAACGCGACAGACTAAGAAAACGCTGGAGAAAGTTTAGAAAAGGCAAAGCTCTCCCGTTTCTTACCGGCCTTCTCAAACAGGTCCAAGCCTCAGACGTCACCACTCCCAACATCTTAGTTACTTTTTTATTCAAGTGATTTTAATGTTATCAGGGACCTCACAATAAAAGCTGTCTTATCTCCTGTGAAGCATATTTTTCTGAAGATGTCCTGAGAACATTAATTAAACTGTTTTCCTGAGTGCCTCTTGAAACAAACAACTCAGATTCTCCAAAGAATAAAGATGTTTATTTAGGAATGGCTTTGCAAGGGAATGTGCATACTCTAATAAACTCTGCAGGTGTTCAAGGGGTTTGAGACAAAGACGAAAATTAGGAGGACCAAATGGGAAATTTTGGGACAATCGTATTTGAATGAGGTGATTAGTAACAAGAGTAGTGTCAGTCTGAATTTGGAGAGACAGCCACTGCACAGATATCCTTGTGGAAGTACTTTCGTGTCAGGTCCTGGTGACCTTCGTACAGCTTATTGTCTGGTGACTCTTGTGATAGTTACTGCCAGGCAATGCTACATGGAAACGCATTCCTCACAACATCCTGGCTTTTATATTCTTTGTTAGGGTTGACACAAGCAACTCCATTTTCAGTTGGATAAATTCCATATTTCTTTCATAAGAGTTTCCCATTGTCCTGAAAAACCTAGTCTAACCCATTGAAGGTTGTTGACTCATTTAAGTACTGACCTCATTCATAACTGGGACAGGAAGCACTATGGGTGTGGAAGGCTGGGACAGGGAGCATTATGGGTATGAAAAGTTGGGACAGAGAGCACTATGGATATGGAAGGCTGGGACAGAGAGAATTATGGGTATGGAAGGCTGTGAGGGTGGACTTCAGCCATGGGAGCAAGTGATTCTCCTTTGTGTTTGTCTTTATGTCTTCCTTCAACCTTTTCAGAGTCATTTTCCCATGTCTCCCAGGCCCAGTAGCCATATTATTATATTTGTTAAATGTATGATATTAGATTGACAAGGTCTTCAGGTGTTTTCTTTGTCCATCCTGTCCTTTCTCCCTTTCCTTACCTTTCTCTGCTCTTTCATTCTCTGCTTTTATCCTCCTCTTCTTCCCTACCTGTGTCCAAGGCTCCTGGGATTTGAATTATATTAGCCCTACATATTCCAAGTACTCCACTCTACATTGCATTTGTGAAAAAAATCAGAATACTTTTTCTACCCTCAAAAATACTTTTATTTATCACTTTCCTTCGCAAAGCAAAATTGATGAGCTAGTATAGATGAATCAGAAGTCGTTGGAATAACTTTATTATTACCTTACAAAATAATACATGTTTCTTAAATTATGGGAAATTTTCTTTGGCAAAAAAAAAAAAATTCAGATTTGGAAGAAAAGTTGAATGTTTTAGTCCCAAAATTGATGAATTTATATCCCCATTGATGTGAAATATTTAGTGCCTTATCATTTTGGTGATACAAATCAAATAAATGGATATTTATAACTGTTTTATTTCCTCTGTGAAATAGTTAATGCTTGTTTGATGCCATATTGCTATATTGTCCACCTAAACAGGAATAGACAAAACACTACTAACGAATGAATCTTGGCAAAAATTTTATCTGTATATATTTAGAAAAATACTACAATTTGACAAGCAAGGATTTACCTACACTTTCATTTCTTTGAGAAAGATATTGCAGAGTATGGCTTGGACTGTAACAGGTCTGAACAATGGCCATGCCTTTTACTGTTAGCAAACGTTCACCTTGACGATGACCAGTTTTCTCATAAGCAATGAAAATGGTGAAAGACATCAATAAAATTGTAGTAAAGGTTAAATTTTCAAAAACCTGATAAATTTATGTTTTCTTCAATAGATAGAAGAGATACAGATTCAAATAAAATCCCAATCCAATTCTAACCACAGAAGTCATATATATAAAATATTATTCTTATAAAACATTACTAAGATTTTATAAATTAGTTTTGATTCCTAATTATATATAAAATGCTGACAGAAACAAGTAAAATTATGATAGAAAATTGTATCTTATTTTAGTGGGGAAGGGGTGTCTATGAAATCCCCCAAAATTTACCAGTCTGAATAAACAAATTATTTGGTATAGATGCTATTCACGCTCATTTCATGAATCAAACAGAATGGCTTACAGAAATACTACTTTCCCAATTAGTTTATGTGTTAAGTCATTGTATATATAGAATGAAAATGTTCAGTTTTTAAAATGTATAAAGCAGTAAAATCAATTCAAAGCAATGTCACCAAATTAGATTGACGTTGAAGGCCCCATTATACTGAATTAAGGAGCAGTTCCCAGTCACACGAAAGGGATTTTCATCTTAAGCTGTTAATGAGCTGTCCTTCCATGACAGCCCTGCTTGACGTAAGGCTTGCTTGAGAAATAAGGGTTTACGAGTCTCCCGTCCCACTCCTCCACCCTGGCCTGCTGTGCCTTCCTCCTCCTGGCCCCTCTCCCTGGGTTTCCTGGGCTCCGAGCTTCCACTCAGTACTCTCTGCCACCTGAAATCTTGGAAAGATTCCTCCAAGAAACTCTCCTGTTACCTCCACCCCTTAAGTTAGTGCGCAGTTTCTGGTATCTTTGATTCCCCATGAACTTTGTAAACCACGTTTTACTCTATTTTCCAGTTCCTTGGGCCTAGCGCCCTGGAACCCCCTAAGTACTCCTCAGCCGGGCCTGGCCTGCTGATGGGCTGCAGAGGCCTGCGGACACCTACCCACCCCTGGCACATGCAGAATCAAGGCTGTCTCTGCGTGGGAGAACTGCGGGGTAGCCAGGACTACAGAGATAATGTCGTGCAAGAAAACGATTTCCCATAGCAAAGACGCATTTCACTTGTCCACCTGCACAGAGTCTGGAAAAAAATGTATGTATCAGGAAAAGAAAAACTCATATAAGTATTTTAATATCAAATCTATCCAGATATCCTGAGATTAGTACAAATCACCTTTGGCCTCTACAATTACAATTCTCAAAGTGGTGGCCATTAGCTTTCAGACATCTATTAGTATGGCAAACTGCTGAAGTGTGTGTGCGTTTTTTGGGCGGATTCTGTATCTATGCAAAACTTACTGTACTCCCTGTCTTATTTTGTTTTTATGTTAGGGTCAAATATACACTGGTCTAGGAAGTGTATCTTCCGTTCAAATGTTTCCTGGAATAGACAAATTAACACTGATACATTGCAAAAACAAGGCATTTGACAGATGCAAAACATGAGGTATAGTACTTTTAAAATGAGGAAATAGAACAATACCACTTTTAAAATGTGAACCCTTATCATTGTAGAGTATTATTCTAGGTTCATAGTTTTTGGGCTCCTATATATGAGACAACATTAAAATGCAGTGTTTACTAGATGTGACTTTTTACAATGATCAGAGATATGCTGTCTCATTATAATATAGACATAACATATTTTGATTATTAGTGGTTCTCTTCTTGGAACAAATTATTGATTCTGGTTCCTATTTACTATTGTTAACATTTGGTTGTCTTTAACTATGAAATAAATGATGAATAAAATTCTTAGTTAATTGCCAAGTTCTTGAAAAACATCATAAGAGAAATCATAAAAGTTGATGCAAATTTGTAACTGAGTAAATTGTATTTTACAATTAACCGTTCATGAAAGCAACCAAAGTGTGGCGGGGAGTGAGGGTGGGGACTCGTACAATGTTCTGCTTTTCCACCCCAATCAGTATTTGATTCTCTATATCAATTTGACTCAGAAGTAAAGTGACTAAGCCACACACATTCCACGCAGTTCTTGCTCTGTGGTCCAGCTGTGGTGGCCTTCAGGCGGCTCTCTTGTGAACTGCTTAGTTTGAGAGGAGAACAAGAGGCATACTTCAGAGAATTTTTTATCTTATTTGGTTTTTTTTCCAAGATTATTAGGAGATACAACAACAGCCTTTGATAACATTTAATAATTCTGCAAAGTAGAACTCAAGATCGTGGTAGAGGAAAGAAATTTTAAAAATTAGTCCATCTCCCATATGGTCTCAAACACAGTCACAAAGGTGCATAGGAAATTATTTTCAGAGATGAGTTGAATTTATGAAACAACTAGAAAATCATCCTGAAGATGTTTGTTTTAAAATTTGTTTTGGTTCTCCTATTTTCATATTCTTGCTTATTCTGAGGACTAAAGCATTATAATGATTACTCTAGGAAGACATTGTGGAGTGGTAAGGGAAAAGATCTTTCTCTACACAAGAAGACCTTATGTAGAGGGAATTCTCTGCTCAGTGACTGGGGACGCCTCCGTGTTCTTCCTGGGGACCAAACAGAAAGTTCCTGGTGAACAACTGGTAGAGACACAATTACTAAAGCACTGAACCCATCCACTAAGCACTGATCCCCAGTGTCCTGAGTCTGCCCGAGGACAGAGGAGCTGGCCACGGAGAGGAAGGCTTCAGCCCTCACCTGGGAAGCCTTCTTCTCCCCTGGGAAACACAGAGCTCCTGTATTCTGGCTCCAGGGGACGAGGATTAGCTGAGCACTTGTAAGGGTGACAGCAGCCATTTGCACTGTTTTTATTATCTCTGTGCGTAAGTCTAAATTTTTTTTAAAAAATTGTGTTAGAAATAATATCCCATTGAAAAGCCAGATGATACCAAAAAGGCAATTGGACTCTTTCCCCCTGTGCAGATTCCAACCCACTTTGGAATACGTACCCACCTTGGAGGTGCTCCTGGAACCTCTCCATCAAACATCTCATCTCACCTTCACTGCTGTCAGACAGGGAGTGTTCTGCCCCTTACCTTCCTGCTCAACCTTGTTTCTTAACAGCATAGTGGAGCTGCTTCATTCTTTTTTACTGCTGCATAGTATTTCATATATGTATAAGCCACAGTTTACTTAAACACTGTCCTACTAGTGATTATTTTTGTTGCTTCTCATAGATTGTAATGCTTCACAAAAAGTAGCAATCAGGCTGGTCAACATGTAAATGTATTTTGAGGTTAAAAAAAAACAAGAATAATGGAAAAAGTAAAATGAAACACCAAATTAGATTAAACAAATTTTTAAAAAATAATATAAAACAAATATTCCACTAGAGTTGTATGAGACCATTATTTTAAACTGGTACAAGCTAATGAAAAAAAGCTTTTAAAAGTTCTGGGGTCAGGTGAAGCAGTGGCTGAGGGCACTTGAGCGCAACAGAGGCTCAGTGGGGAGCTTGTAAATGGGCCCCATGTGCGTCTGCCTCTCAGGAGGCTGCGAGGATGGACTCCTTTTTCGGGAAACTCTGTAGGAGTGGAAAACAACCTCAGTAAATGACCCAGTCTTTAGTTTTTCCATGAATCCAGTCACAGTATTAAACTTGAGATTGTAAAATATATGAAAGGGGGAAAAAGAGATACAGACACAATTAAACAGTATTACTGGGCACTTTAATTTCAAGAGGATTTTCCATGACATAAAGCCACACTTGGTGTCTCTAAGAGCAGCTGAGACAGCTGCTATTTCCTTTGTTTCTTTCCTGGGCGCCAGGAGATCAGAGTAAGGAGTTCCAGGGTTGCAAGCCTGATGTCTTTTGAAATTCTCTCTCTCCCTCGAGGCCTCCATCCTCTTTCTGCAACAAGTTTTGACCTCACCATAGCAAACAGCAGCAGCTTAGCTTCCTACTGATGAAGGCCCCTCCCAGATCTGTGCTTCTGGATCCTTCCTTTGGTCACACGTCCAGTCCTCTCAGGTGGCTTCGCAGGGATCTGGACCACAGGGATCTCTCTCCCTGCTGACCCTCACCCCTCCTGTAAGCGGCTGGCCTGTGACCCACACTCCCTGCGTCAGAACCGTGCACCCCGAGCGCTGCCCAAGGAAACAGGCAGGCAGGTGACTGGGGCCGAGCTTTCCCTTCATAGCGGTCTGACCTGATCTCTGGGACCATGACACTAGATCCAGATATGCAGGTTCTTCGGTTTCCAAGAGTTTTTTTTTTACTTTTCCTGTGATTTTGTATGTCCCCAATAACCTAACAAATTTCTCCTTTGCTTAATAGAACTGTTTGGATGGTTTCAAAGGATTCTCGATGATACAGGATGATTCATAATATAGTTTATAATGATTCACAATATACATTTCGTAGTTCAGAAACTAAATCTGTTCAGAAATTTCAGTGCAGGAATTCAGCCTGTCTGAGAGCAGAGGAAATGACTGGATCTACCCACTGGGGCTGAAACGCTGAGTCTCACTGGGAAGGGGGCACACACCGAGAAGGGCAAGGACACAGAGACGGTGATGCCTACCTGAGCCGCAGCGCCTGCCCTTTGCGACAGCCCCCTCCACTCACACCCTCCGTCACCGCCCCTCACTCCTGCCATGCACAGCCTGTTCCTCGGCAAACCCACTTTAGTCCACAGCAGCCGTTCTGCCCATCCCCTTTCCCCTAGCAAGCTCACCCCAGCCCTAGGGCCCCCTCCCCGTGGGCATCTCTTCCTGTCTCTCCAGGCTGGAGCAGTAGCTCATTTCTTTGCACCATCTTAGGTCACCTGATGTAGAAAACCAGAGTCAAGAAAAGATTTAGAAGTCAAAAGAGCCAGTTTAGAATGAGGGACAGAAATACAAAACAATGGGAATGGAAATGAGGGGATTGTGAGCCCCATTTTACAGTCTAAGCTAGAGGCTCTGAGGTTTCAGTTCCTTCTGAGTGATTTTAATGCCGTTTTGGCAGCAGTCACTCATTTCTTGGCTGTTATTTCCACCTTACAGTCTTGAGATGTTACCCTAACCCTGTGCATCCTCCCAGGGGAAGAGCAGGTATCTCTTCTCATGTCAGCAGCTGGGAGGCCGCTTGCCGGGGCCTAGCAAATCTGCTGTGCTTACCTGGACCCTGCATGTTCTTCCCCAGGGCCTTCAGGGAGGATCAGAGGAGAATCCGTTTTCTATCTCTTCCTTTCTGAAAGATTGATGAGAAGGCACAGGAGTCTGGGGTACCTTTGCCTACTTTGTGGGAAGAGGCATACTTGGTTTGTAAGAATTATTCTCTGGTTTCTAATTTTGTTTCAACACTGTGCAAATTTCCCTTCATTTTCTACTATTTCCCTAACCGCTAGCTAAATACGAGTCATTCCAAACTCCTTTGCACAGATGTAAATGATGAGGCCACAAGTGAAAGATCAAGGGTCACCACTGCCCCCAGAACCTTCCTCCCAGGCACTGGGGGAAAACCGAGAAGGCAGAAGCTGCTCCCACAAGGTCGGCTGAAGCTTGTTCGCCGGGTATTGGTGAGTCCCGAGAAATAGGTGTTAGGCTGCAATCCCATGGATTAGCTCCCTCTGGGTTCTGGGGATTCCTGTTCACACCCCATCTCTTACCCTTGCCCCCCTGTCGATTGATCCCAGTTGAAGATTTGGACTTTGATCACATTGGCCTCTCTCCTCTGTGGTACATAATGGCTTACATATGTTTAGAATATTTACGATGAAACCACCTGGTTCTTTTAAAGCATTTGAGAGGGAATGATTCATTTTCCCCTCTGATTAGAGTACACAGGATTACCTTTCTGTTTTGTTTTTTGTCTCACTGTTCTGCTATTGTGATAACTTGCATGGGGCACTGTGCGGGGGGGCAGATATGATAGCTATCTAAAATAACCAATACGAACAATGTAAGGGAAATGAAATTAAAAATAAACCCCTCCAAAGAGCACAGATTCTCCAAGGAAAGGAAAATGAGCAGACACATCAAAAAGTCTGGAGAGTGGGAAACAGACTGAACATCTGGGAGATTTCAGCCGGGAAGTAAAATCACACGCATTGGTTACAGAGACTTTTCTTGCCCCTTGCTTGTAAACAGTCAAATAAGTCCATAGAAAGTGTATAAATAGGAGGAATCATTGAATCTTAAGCTAAATATCCCTGGTCAGGATAAAAGAAGAACCTAGGGAAGACATTCAGGAAACTACTGAAAAACAAGTCCTCCTAAGTTTCCAAAATACAAAGTTGAGAATGGAGCTCATAAATCAACCCCCAACTACCTCACTGACCTCGTTGCCTGCCCCTCTCCTGCTGCAGCCCCCTCTGCTGCCTGCGGCCACCAGGGCTTCTCCCCTACCTCCTGTGCTCCCTGTGCAGACTCAAGCGTGACTGTCTTCTCCACTCTCTTGCTTTTCTCAGAAGATAGTTAAAATCCCACCTTGTCACTTTAGTTCTGAAGGGTTTTTCATTATAACACTTACTATTCCTGACTTACATGAAGGTTGTGTTTGTTCACTGTGTATCTTTTCTTCCCGGAATGTTAGGTCTTTAAGGGCAAGAAATTTATTGTGTTCATTGTTGAGTTCTCAGAGCTTGAGAAGATGCCTAGTCCATGGAAAATACACATTGATATTTGCTGAGTGAGTGAGGGAAAGCATAAAGGAATGAGAAATGCAGACTGCTTGATGGATGTGAATGTGTACCACTGAGATCCCTGCTCAAGCAAGGGGACTTCTGGTCTCTAGTCTTCAGCTGCTGACCCTTCCAAGATGACCTCAACTGCACAAAGTCCCCAAGCCAAGGTCACACCATTTTGTGGGTGGCCCATAGACAAAGACCAACTGGCCAAGGGACAAAGGCAAACCCACTTGGATCCCACATGGAGGACTTTGATGAGTCATTTCAGCTCCAGAGCTCCCCTGGGGGCCAGAGCTGCTGGTCCTCATTCCAAGACCATTTCTCCCTTGATTAATCCTGCGTTTCCTCTCCCTGGGATGTGTCTCAAACTCAGAGTCTCCATCCCAGGACACCCAAGCCATGGAAATATGGGAGTTTCTCCTCCTTATAACATACTGGCTTGCTTCACAAGACCACGTCTTCACCCAAAATAAATTCCTTCATTCAGTGGATATTGTGATGCAAATTCAAATATCAGCAAGTTTCCTGAGTTCCATCGATCTCATACTCAAGTAAGAAGGGGGCAAAAAATACAAAATAGGGAAACAGAAGATAATTTATCATGTGATTAAGAGAAGAAAACATGCCAGACAAGAAGCCAAAACGGGGTGTGATCAGCTCCTTTCCACTGGGTCCTCCGAGTCAAGGACTCTGAAGCTGAGACACAGTGGTGACAGGATCCAGGCAGCAGAGGCCTGGGCAGGGACAGCACAAATGCAGACTACGAGGGTTCTCAAGGGGGCCTAGGGCTGTAATGCACAGTTCCTGCCCCTAGCAGGGTCATTTTCTACCTCCATTCCCCAGTGGAATATTATAAGTGTGTGTTTATTAGTTTATTATAAGTGGAATAATGTATCTGTGTGTTTTCTTGCAATCTTCATTTTTTTTATATATTTTTATTTTAGACAAAAGGAGAACAAGAAATCAAAACATAACAATTTCACCCCAACCAACAAAACAGAAACAATCATCAGTATTTTGGATATTCCCAAAAATTATCTAAGGCAAAAAATACAGACATGAAACATTATCTAACTAATTGTTAACACAATTGATTTCAAATGAACATTTCACATTAAAGATAAAATCTGAAGGTGACCCTAAGAAAATTACATTTTACTCAAAATTCTTTTTTCTCTGTCACACCAAATTTCTTATATACATAGATTTTGTTTCAGATAACATGATACTCTACCCAGAGGATCCCAAGAGCTACACACCTGTCTTTTTGTGACAGCAATGTATTGAGGTCTTCCAATACAGTTGTATTAAGGCTTACTTGATTTGTCATGTCGATTAATAATTGTTTTATATAACTGCGTGGACTAATATTTGTTGCTTATTATCTCTTCAACTTAGATTATTCCCTTACCAATATATAATGACCTTCTTTGTCTCTCAAAATAAAAAACATAACAATTTCACCACAACCAACAAAACAGAAACAATCATCAGCATATTGGATATTCCCGAAAATTATTTAAGACAAAAAAATACAGACATGAAACATTATCTAACTATTGTTAACACAATTGTTTTCAAATGAACATTTCACATTAAAGATAAAGTCTGAAGGTGTCCCTGAAAAAATTACATTTTATTCAAAATTCTTTTTCTGTCACAGCTAATTTTTATATACACAGATTTTGTTTCAGATGACATGATACTCTACCCAGAGGATCCCAAGAACTCCACACCTTTTTTTTTTTTGTGACAGCAATGTATTGAGGTCTCCCAATACAGTTGTATTAAAACTTACTTGATTTTTCATGTTGATTAATAATTGTTTTATATAACTGGGTAGACAAGTGTTTGTTGCATGATTATCCCTTCCTCTTAAATTGTTCCCTTACCAATATATAATGACCTTCTTTATCTCTCTTAATCAGTCTTAGCTTAAAATTAACTTTATCTGCAAATAGAACAGCCACCTCTGCTTTTTTATGGACTCCTGTTGCATGGAGTATTGTTTTCCATCCTTTGACTTTCAGTCTATGAGTATCTTTTTAAATTAAATGTATTTCTTGTATACAGCATATTGTTAGATCTTGCTTCTTGATCCATTCTGCCAGTCTATGTCTTTTGACTAATAAATTAAGACCATTAATATTGATGGTTAAAACTGATATGTATTGATTTATCTTTATCATGTTGTTTTCTTTTTTCCTGGTGGGTTCCTTCTACCGAGGTTCATGGAGCTGTAGTACTTATCATCCCTTTCTAAAATATCCTTCAAAATATTTTGGAGTGCTGGTTTAGTGGTCATGAATTTCCTCAACTATTCCTTACCATGGAAGTATTTTGTTTCTCCCTCTATTTTGAAAGACAGTTACGTGGGTTGAAAGTTGTTTTCTTTTAGAACTTGGAGTACTTCACTCCAAGCTCTCCTTGACTTGAGACTTTGTGCTGAGAAGTCCACTGTAATTCTGATGGGCTTTCCTTTATAGGTGATTTGTTTCTTTTCCCTAACAGCTTTTAAAATTTTATTCTTGTGTTGAATTTCTGGAATCTTGACTATGATATGCCTGGAAGTAGATTTTTTTTTTTATCATTGCTGATTGGAGTTCTATATGCCTCACTTATTTGTATGTCAAATTCTTTTTCTCTACCAGGAAAATTTTCTGACATGATGTCTGTAAGAATGTTTTTAATGTCATTTGTAGTATCTCCTGCTTGTTCACTGACTCCAATTAATCTTAAGTTGTTTTTCTTTGTCTCATCAAGCAACTGCTGGATTAATAATATCTCATGATCCCTTGCTAGTTTTGAAGAATTTTTCTTTTCCTGGTCACTAACTGTGAGCCTGTCTTCAATATCTGAGATCTTGTCCTCACATTGGCTTAATCTGCTTTGAATACTTTTAACAGAGTTTCTATGTTCCTGGGTATCTACTTGAATCTGCTTTATGGAATCCATTTGCTTCCTATGTTGTCCTTCCATAATTTGCTTAAGCTTGTTTATTTTTTTGTCTGTATCTGCCCTAACATCACTAAGCATGGTATACATTTTGGTAATCTCTGTGGTTATTTGAGAGATTATTTCTGATTTCATTTTTTCCAAAGCCTCATTCAACTGCTTTGTTACCAATTCTAAGAAACCTTGTAGGGGGCTTTCGGATTTTCCAGCCTCATTGGCCCCTGGGTTTGCTTTTGGTGAACTGGGTGTCTGGGGTTGTGACCTGTTTAGGTGTCTTCTCATTTCTTTTCTTTTTTAGTTTAATTCCTGAAGTGATACCTGTTAGTTGCCTGCAGTGGGTTACTTTAATGGTGGTATTAAGGACTTCCAGGTGATAAGTACTTCCTGGAGATATCTTCCAGGTGTAACTGCTTCCTGGGCTCCGAGTCTATTGGAAGGTCCCACCTCCTCAGTTTGTCAGAAATGAGAAACCACTGCTCACGTAGCCCAGTCCCTAGTTCCTTGGCACCACTCCCCAGCCTTCTCTGTGACCCCTACTCAATCCCAGTCCTGGACCAGCAAGGCCAACAGCTATCCAGTTCAATCGAGTTAGTTCTGCCTACAGTGGCATCCACAGCACCAAACACGGCCAACAAAACAGTAAACTGATCCAATCCCTGATTTACAACCCGCAACCATATAAACTGAATTTATAACCACACAACATTCTGTTGTGGATGCAAAACAGTCATACACAATACTTAGGTTCACAAAATATCAATTCTGTCCCCAAGGGTGAGGACCCAAAATGAATTTAAGAAAAAGCAGAAAAGTGGGAAAAGGGAAAAGAGACTGCAAGTAGGTTGGAGAACAAAGATGGGTCCACCAACTCAGGGAAACCACTGCAGAAGACTGAGGGAAAAGAAAGCCAAAAGAGACAGAAAAGAGAACAAAACAAGACCAGACCCAAAAAGAGGGCAGAAACTACACTCACACTAAAAAAAAAAAAAAAGAAGAGTCCACTTCCGGGGTTCTCTCTGGATTCACTGGTAAACACCCAAGAAGACAGCAACACAAATCATGGCACTGTGTCCCTGCAAGCCAGCAATGGTTCGTGGACAGAGTAGTAGACAACCTTAGCAGGCCTGCCCTGAAAGCTGCCTTCTCAGGCTCGCAGCCATCCAAGCAGTCTCCACAGGTCTGCGCCCAGCCAGGAACCGCAACGGGAAGCCAGCAATACTTTTAACCCCAGGCATATCTGGCCCCGGTTCCAGAATGACTTCCGGCAAATCGCTCTCTTCCTCGGGAGGACCAAACCCTCCGCACTCACTGCCAGCTGGCACAGTCCTCCGTGCCTGCCAGTCTCCTCCACCAAGGAATGGCTCCACAGAGACCCGGGGTCTCCAACCGCTGCCAACACCGGAACTGTGCACCGCCGGGCTCCAATAGCTCCCCTCGCACAGTGAGTTCGGCTCCGGGCAAAGGCTCTGCAAGCTACCACCTTCTTCTTAGTTGAATTTTTTTCTTTTCGCTCTTTCTGTGGGGTTTGATTCAGACTTCAGGCTCTTCCTGGGTCCAAGGGACCCAGCTCCCTCCTTTTTGTCTTCCTTAAGATGGTGTGTTCCCACCTCTAGGCGGTGTCTCTCAGAGAGGCTGTTTTCCCTGCATCCTACTACTCCGCCATCTTCCAGGAAGTCTCTCTCTCTCTTTTTTTCTTTCTTTCTTTTTTACTTTTTGTACCGGGAACCAAACTCATGACCTTGCACTTGCCAGGCAGGCAGTTGTGCCGCTATGTCCCTGACCAACATAACTTTCTGAAAATAGTAAAAGTACTTATTAAAGAAGTTGAAAATATCTACAAAAGATATGCAGCAAGTAACCACTGGAACTCGAAGGGGGAAGAAAAACAAATGATGGAAAACATACATGTCCAGTTTTACCTTTTGAAACTCAGAATATAAAATACTGTGGTGTAGTTAAGATATGACAAAAGTAATAAACTCAAGCCAAAGGAAAAATATTCTCTGATAAACTGTGTGATAAGGGTGCTGATTCTCTGAATAAATAGTGTGCTAATCATTTCTTAGTTTGTATAAAACGTGACCAGAAAAAACACAAGAGACAGTCAAATTCTAAGTTGTTCCAAGCAAACTTTGGGTCATTGGTCTCTAAAGAACTTGGCCTGTGCCCTGCATGTCCACGTTTCTGACAACACAGCAATACCACTTGCTGGCTCCCTCACTCCTCCTGTGTCCTGTGACCATACGTACTCACGGTCAGCGTAAGGTGGGATAACCACAAAGCTGAAGCCGGGTGGGGCAGATGTTCTGTCTCCCAGGCAGCATTTGAAGTGAAAGGTAAGAAATAATCATCACAGAATGGCCTTTCATGATGGGCAGCGTACACCAGTAAGCCCTGGACCTGACAGTATTCCTCTTCCCCTTCCTAAGACCCTGGAGCCTCATATGGGGTGTCCTTGCACCCTAACTGCTCATGCTATTCTGGTTTGCACTGCTGTCCTGATGCCCTTATTAATAACTTCCCTTTTCATGCTTGAGTCCTCTAAAAATACATTGTCACATGTTCACCCTATTTATAAAAAACTTCCCATTGGGATGGGAAATGCACAATGGTGGGCTCCTGAGGAAAGGGGAATATCAGGAAGTGGGCAATTTTCAAGCCCAGGCTCTGCTCTAGATGGGAAAGCAAAGGAACTAGGGGAGGCTGGTGTCCCACCCCAAAGCATAGCTAATGGGTTCTTCCCGCATGGGTTTCCTCAGCCTCCTCCAATTTCTCTCTCTCCCAGGCGTGTGGGAAGCAGGGGTGACCCTGGAAGTCTGGCATGGGGTTGGCACACGGGGCACTGCAAGCCCAAGTGGGCCAGGGGACTCTGCAGTATGAGTCTTGGCTTCCTTCCAAGCCCTATGGGAGGTGCTGAACAGGGGCTCTGTCCGCGTGCAGCTGGAGAGACCTGCTCGGCTGCGGTGGCCTTGCTGTGCTGAGTGACTTCACAGGGTTGGGTGGCTGAGGCAGGCACTGACACAGTGCTTTCTCCCTTGGACACTTCAGAAAGGCTACAAATGGGATGAGGTATCAGAGGGAGGCTGTGTGTTTTTCTTTTTCCAAGTCAGTGTAGATTAAAACTCATCTAAGACTCAGGGGCTTATTCAAAAAAAAGAAAAAAAAACTCATGGGTAGTGGCAGGTACTTGGGTGTAATTTTTTAATAACTTTCTAGATATTTTCTGAACACTGGTAGCTGAGAGACTTGAATCAAGCACAGAATTTACTTTTCAGAATGTTACTGTCCGCTGCTTAGCTACTTGGACAGTCCCTGTTATACGTGACACATTTAGTCACCTGTTAGATGAATAGCGTGTGACTGTGGTGCCTATTTGAATTTCACTCTGAATCACTTTCACGAACCGCATTTGCTAATCTGACGCACGATCCTGGGTGATTACAAGAGTGCATCTAGTAAGGTAGTTATTTCACAAAGGAAAAAGAGGTATATCTAGGAATCCATCTTCCACCCTCAGAGAACGCTCACACTTGTAAAGTCAAACATCACTTCTTAATAGACTTGACCTTGAATTTGCTTTTTAGGAAGAGTAAGAATGAAAAAGGGAAATGGGATTTTACCTCTAAGTCAATATGATTTTAAAACCATAAGCAATTGTGACCTGTAGAAGTGAAATGGACCAGTGGTACTATTACTCTCTCCAGAATGAAACACATTCATTCTTCAAAAAAAGTTTTGCTAAAGGACTAGGATTTTAAAACATTTACTACATTCTCATTCATTATTAAAAATAAACTTAAACTTTAATGCTGGGGGAAACTCTTCTCCTATATGCTAAGGAGCTACAAGCTGAAATTAAAAATGGACTTCTACAAAAATGTGATTGCCAAGAGCCAGTCTCTCCCCTCCACAGTGCATTTTATATTTGAAAATTCCCTTCCACCCCATTGGTGCTTAAAAACAAAGCCAGTTCTCTAAAAGATTGGGTGTTGCGCCTTCTCACAGTGAATATTCTTCATTTATTGTTACCATTGTGTCTATAAACGTGTGTGTGCTTTTGTCTCTTTTTCATCTCTTTTATTCGTGCAAAGAGTGCACCACCACAAAGCACATATCCTCTTTCCCTTAAATCAATTGATTGACCAGCTGATTGAGGTGCTAGGGCTTGAACCCAGGGCTTCCGGGAATGCCAAGCACACTACCACTTAGACTTTAGTTCTAACACAAGCTATATCCCCAGCTTCTTTTAAATCTAGAATTAACCTATCGTCTAGTTTTGTAAACCTATAATGTTATTGTATTGGGTTTGTTGTTGTTGTTTGTTTGTCTCTTTTGCTTTTTGTCCTTCTTTTCTGTGTCTTTTTTCTCTTAAATAAAAAAAATTTTAAATCGAGAACTGATCAAATCCAAAGTCAATTTATTAACTGCAGAGTTTATATGTAGCGATTTATGACTAGCCCAGGAGTATTCGGAAGTCCCTTAGCCAACATCTTTCGGTTTGGGCTCTGTAGGGTTTGAAGGAGTTCGCCATAGCACAGGGAAAGAAAGGAAGCAGGAAGAAGAGGGGTCACCATCACCCTGCATCATCCTTCGGTCCTCCATCGCCCGCAGAGGAGCACGAGTGATCGTCATGGATCCGAAACCTCTGCCATAATAATGCGCTGCAAAAAGCCGCGAGACGTGAATGCCACAGCATCGATGGCAAACAGCACATAGATTCTTCCAGAAATGAGTAGGAACGCACAGTGGAGGGAGCCACGCTTTCCAAGTCTTCTGATTAAGCAATGGGAAGAGACGCGCTCATCAAATGAGATCCTGGAAACCAAACATGCTGAGGGAGCGGCTGTGGGATCGGATCCGAACCCCGGCCCACACGCGTCGGGGACCGGAACCTGCGCACTGGGGCCAAGGCTGCGCGGCCGGGGTTTGCCGGGTGGCTGCGGTCAGCATCTCTAAGCTCTGCCCGGACCCTGTGACCCGGGACCCAGGACCCAGGTGTGCGGCCTTGCGCTCACCCGCAGCTGGGTCCCCACCTGTAGGCCTGAACCCACTCCCGCGCCGCATGCAGCCTGCGGGGCAGCGTGACCCCGCCACGGGCGCATCCCTGCTCTCCTCCCGTGTGCACTCGGCTCGGGCAGGGCCACTGTGGTCCAGAAGGCGCTGGGTGCTGGGTGCCGCAGGACCGGCCTGTCTGAACCTCTATGCGCGCACAGTGCCAAGTCTGGTTAAACCCGAGTTCTCAGTGTGTTCAGTTTCCTCTGAGTTTAAAAGACCAGCAATGTGATCCAGCTAAAGGATCCTGCTTGAACAGATTTCCCAGTTCAATTCATGTGGCTGCTGGTTCACCCTAAGTGCCTTAATTGAATGTGTATTTTCTAATGCAAGGACACGTCTTGTACAACGTTACCTGGACCTAAAACGACACTAACAACAGCCTCGTGTAATAATCAGCTTGATAATTTTCACCTTACATGAGAAGGTAACATATCCTTGCCCAATATTCCAATCCATGAATAATTCCTAGGTATCTTACAGAACATGGCAATGTCCTAAAATACTGTAAATGATGCAACTGTGAACCTATTTGAATGTAATACTTAGATTTGGCCATTAATTTGAGGAATAACTAATGCGTTAGGTTTGAGTGGAAACCAGATGCGGCTTAATTCTTGATAGTGAAAAGTATGGGGCATTTTTACCAAGTTGACCCTACTTTGTTCAACCTAAATACCATAAATGTAAAGGTCATTTTGTGTAACTGTATTTGTTTTGGTTTTTCAAGCTGTACCTTGGTATTGAGAGGATACAGTTCAAAGAATAATGAATTCGTTTTACCCATGAAGCTGTTGTGGGAACAAATCTTTAGCAATCACAAAAAGTTGCATACCTCTGCTGTTACAAAGAAGGAACAAAATAGCCTTTACTTCTTATTTCTTTTTTCATTCTTTTCTCCAAAGCTGGCATGAGAGCATTTCTTCCTCTCCAAACTTTCTATCAGCAGTGTGCCAACTGGCTGTGCTGTATTGATTTCATGCTTTTTTCATTAATCAACTCCATCAGACTTTCCCCCTGTGGTTAGTCAAATTTGAAAATTGATTTCCATCTCCAAAGTGTTAAACTTTCTTCCATTCCCAGGGTTTAGTTCACAACGGTATTCATTGAAAAATTGTCAAAATTTGGGGCAAACTGATCCATCCTTTTGGATCTCAGTCTCTTCACCTGTTAAAGAAAAACAAGAAAATTAAAACAGATGATATCTACATTCCCTGTAGCTTTGAGTAGTCTCACGTGTGTTGCTGTAAACCCCAACATCACAGTAGTATTTACGTACCTCTGATGATTAGTTGCCTTATTTGGAGACGCCCGTGGTAGGAGACAGTCAGTAGATGGCACTGTTTGTTATGGTATTAGCGTCAGGCATTGCGGGGGCCAGTTACCTCACCTGATGGAGGGGTGCTCTGTTCTCTTGAAACAGAACACTCAGATTTCTCAGAGGTCAGTATGACCTTGACCAAAGTCAAGTTCCTCTTCCTGGCTCTTTAAAAGGAAAATTCTATTTTAGATATTGCTCAGAGAGGTGGATATTTTTTAACACACTTTATTTACCCCTTCCTGATTTGAAACTCAAGAGATCTTCCATGCTTTCCCTGTCAGTCTTTCATGTCCTTCCTTGTATTTGGTGAAATTCAGAACAATTTTTCCCATCTCCTTCCTGTAGCACCCCTGCTTGTCTTTCAGGAGCCCCGTTACTTTACACAGGCAGCTTTTTTTTCCCTTGGCAACTTCAGTCTGAGAAATACATCGAATCCACGGGAAATGACTATCTTGAATTGCAGCAGGCTCTTCATGTCACTAGCTATACCTACATTTAGTTATTTATTAATTAGTATATGCACATGTGTATGGCACACAGCAGACAACCAGACTATTTTCATTAACCACCAGCAATTCTATTCCTTTTCAAGAATTGATAGAGCAAAATCAATGAAACATAATTGATAACTTCTAGGTATAGAAGTTGCTTTTGACTATTGTCTTCTTATGTCTTTCTTTTCTTTCTGTATGTTTTTATTCATGAATTTAAAGCAACAGCTAATAATTTCAACTTCAGAGAGATAATTATCCTGTGTGATATCGTTCTGTTTCAACAGAGATTAATTCAATAAAGCTTTTAGAATTTTGTCTTTCTCTACTATATTTTCAGCCTCTTAGAGACATGGAATATATTTTATGTGTCATGACCCCGAAGTCTTATATAGTAATGGCTTAATGAAGATACAATGGGTGCTTAATAAATATTGGTAGGATAAATTAATTAATAATTTCATCTAAGTTAATTCAATTATTCAGGAGAACTATCTGCTACTTTCCAAATATAGTTTTAATAACTCTCATTTCAACATTTGCTTCCCCTGTGATGTCTGCTTGTCACGTTGTATGTTTGCTCAGTAACTTTCCTTGCATTATTAACAAAAAGTGAAAATGAAGATAAAGAAAAGCACAATTAATTCTATATATACAATTGTGCTTAGATAAAATAATTATTTTTTCTTAACATCTGATTATTATGATGATATCAATTTCTGTAACACAAAATACTATCGGTCTTTTTCTTTGTATTTCCTTACAATTGTAACCTTACTTATTTTAAATTATTTGGAAAACTTTGAGGATTTAATTTTAATAGTTTGTTTCGTTTCATTTGAGAGGTTTATACCATTCATACTTTTTGCTGTATTGAAAATATTTCTTAAACTGTACTAATAGCCATTAACTATGGAGAGGTATGTATGCATTGTAATTTTATTCTATACAGTTCTTAGGGTTATGTTACAAAGAACCCTAGATAGGCAAACTAACATATTTAATTAATAAATAGATACTACTTGAAGAAATCACATGATATTCTGTAATATCACTGGCATCCTAGAGATGCCTCAAAGGAATAATATCTAGAATATATAAGGAACTCAAAGAAATCATACCCCTCAAATTTAAAGATCCAATTAAAAAATGGGCATCTGAAATGAATACTATTTTTAGATGAATAAGTAGAAATGGCAAATAAATATATGAAAAAATGTTCAACATCACTGGTCCAAGAGATGCAAATTAAAACAACACTAAGATTTCATCTCACTCCAGAAAGAATGGCTATCATCAAAAAGTCACCAATTACAAATGCTGGAGGCCTTGAAGGAAAAGGAACCCTTCTCCACTGATGGCGGGAGTGTAGACAGACCACTGTGGAAAACAGCTTGGAGATTCCTGAAAAATCTAAAACTAGAGGTTCCATTCTACCCAGTTATTCCTCTAGTTGGTATCTTCCCTAAAGAATTGAAAACATCATGCCACAGCAATATATGTACACTCAAGTTTATGGCATCATAATTTGTGATAGCTAAAACTTGGAAACAGTCAAAATGCCCACCAACTAATGAACAGATAAAGATGGGGGGTTTTATACAATGGAGTACTGCTCAGCCTTAAAGAAGGACAAACTTGTGACATTTCTAGGTAAATAGGTGCACCTTGAGACCACATTCTTAAGTGAAATAAATCGTACATGACACACACATTCAAATACTGAACAGTTGCTCTATTGTGAGAAACTGAAAGTGTAAATGAGGATCAAAATGTGCAATAGGTAATGTAAAATACAAAGAAAATGTTCAAATGGGGAAAGGAATTAGGGTGGAGGGAGCGGGAGAGGGAGGACAGAAAAAGAAAAAAAATGAGAGAAGGATAAAATGGAACCAAAGATTTGTGTATAAGGAGGGGAAGCGGGGTTGAAGGGAGTGAAGGGGAATGGGGAAAAAAAGTAAGCAGAGATGACCTCATGACAGTGAGCACACGGAAAGTCGTGAGCAGGCACACGGTACAACTGGAGGTCAGGAGGGGCCACCATCTCCCCTGTGAGATCAGCCAAAGCCAAAACTGTGACTGTGCTAGAGAAGTTGAAGATGTGGGGAGACTCATCCCCAACACTTTGCTGGTGAGCACTGAGAAAGGTGCAGGCTCTCCGGAAAGCAGGTCAATAACTTCTTACAAACTAAACACACACTTACCATGCAACCCAGCCCGAAATCCGTGGAGAACATTCCAACAGAAAGGAGTGGAATGTCCCCGCATGCGACAGCTAGGGTCAACCTAGGGCACTGAGCTGCATGAAAATGTTCCATCCCTAAGGACATTCTTGGGCTAACAAAATTACAGAGATGGAGAACAAATTGGCAGTTGCTAGAGGTGGCGGGTGGTGTGGGGTGGCTGTGGAGGGTGGTTGGGGTGCTGGGGGCAGGAGATTACATGACATCAGTTGGGCAGATAAAGACAAACCCTGACTATTCACACTTCCACG
>RJWM01006715.1:0-82709 GCA_004363535.1 Dasyprocta punctata
ATTTTAAAAATAATAAGAGAGAAAAACATAAATCATAAAACTGAAACATATTCAAGATATCATAAATAATAACACCAATAAGTCCTCCCTTATTAGTGGTTAATATAAATTTATATAATTTTAAACTCTTCAATGAAAAAGTATAGAGTGGTTGAATAAATGAACAAATGACCCAAATGCAGGTATATGCCATTCATAAAATAATAACTTTCATTTTAAAGATACCTGAAAACTGTCAGTAAAAGGATGAAAACATGATATTTTATGTAAGTATGAACCAAAAAAGAACAAAAGTTGCATATTTATATGAGATAAAATAGTCACTTAGGCAAAAACAGTCTGGAAAAGTATGCACAATATATAACAATATAATTATCATTTCACTAAGGATATATGTACATATTCATACCCCTATCTAGATCAAACTACCTACCTAACCATTCACCCATCTAGTATTTCAGCCACCAAATATATGAAACAAAAACCTAAAGTTTCGAAGGAAGAAATAGCAATATAAAAATAATGAGAATTTTCAAAGCATTACTTTTCAATTATGGATAGAGTCAGACTTTGTCAAGTTTCTATCATCCTGTTTTGTAAACCTATAATGTTACTGTTGTGCATTTGCTCTAGTTGTTTGTTTGTCACTTTTGCTTTTTGTTTTTCTTATATGTGTCTTTTTTCTCTTAAATAAAAACAATCAATTAGTAAACAGAAAACTTGAATCACACTAAAACCGATTGCAGAACTTTGTATTTACCCATGATTTCTTAGACATAACAACAAAAACACAAACAACAAAAAGAAAAATAGACGAAGTAAGCTACATCAAAATTAAAAATCTTTAGTACATTGAAAGAGACAACCGGTAAAGTAAAAAGGACAACCTGTAAAATGAGAGAGAGTATTAAATAATACATATATATGTGTGCATATATATATATATGTATTACATATAAATGATTAAGTCAGATATATATACTTAGATCACACATATACAAAGTACATGTAATGATGTGTATATGTGTATATAAGGCATTAATATAGTCAATAAATATAGAATCCCCAAATTCAGCAATTACAACACAATTACTAATTAAAAATGTTCTAAAGACTTAGACAATTCCATTAAAAAGGTATACAAATGATTAATTAACAGAAAGTTAGACAATTACAACTTATAAGAAAAATCAATCTCACAATGACATTTCACCTTACATCCAATAGAATGGTCAGTATTAAGCAAACAAACCAAAGAAGCACTTTGAGGATGCAGAGAAATCGAATTCTACAAACAGTAGTTCATCATAATGTAAAATAATCATTATGACTAATAATATGTAAATACCTAAAAAAGGAACTCTAATGATACAGAAATTCCAATTCTAGATATGCATATATAGTCAGAAAACTCAGAAGTAGCATCTCAAAAAGGTATTTTCACAACGATGTTCACTGAAATAATTATTTACAGTGATCAAAAGGTAGAAGCCACACAATTTTCCATGAATAGATAAAGAACATGTGATAGATACAAACAATGAAATATTATGTGTCTTTTAAAAAAATCCAGTCACATGCTATTGGATGGATGAACCTCTTTGATACCAAACTAAGTCAATAAGCCAGTCTGTCTAGTTCAGTCAGTAGAGCATGAGATTCTTAAGTGCACTAAACCAATCACAAAAGGGCAATTCCTGTTTTTTCAACTTAATGAAGTGTCAAAAGTAGACACATTTGTAGAAAAGCAGAAAAGTGGATGACAGGTTGGGAAAAAAGAGAAAAAAAATTTTTAATTTTAAAGAGAATAAAACAAAACAAAACAGAATAGAAGAAAGCAGATCAGGACAAAACAGCACAAGCAACACATGATTTCAAAACAAGACAACAGGAAATCAACAGTGGCTACCGTAACATCTCTTATATTCTGTTTTGTTTGAATTCATTGTGTGTGAAGATAGAAAGAAGAAATTTGCTAAAAGTAGTGTAGTGTTTTAGTTTTGTACGAAGTTTTAGAGATAGAATAATGTGAATCTACTTGACATTATTAAATAATACACTGAAAATTATGAAGATGATAAATTTAAAGTCATGTGATTTTTAGTTCAACAGATTTAGAGTTAAAAAAGCTCTTTAAAATTCTGTCACAATGAACTAAACTTTTAGTTAAGAAAATACAATCAAAATATCACATTTGCTTGCAGTTCTGCATTGATATATCTGTCTGCTTCTTGCTCATGGGCAATGAGCATTCAAAATGGCTCTCACAAATGAGACTTGAGGAATGTTTGTTCATTTCAATCAAGTCATAAATATCATATCATAATTCATTTTGGAGGGTTCATTGAGAATTGCTTATAGAAAAAACTGACATTTAAGGTGATATAACATAAATTAATGACTCTATTTAACTTTCTGTTAATTTAGCAAAGTAATTATTACAACTTCGGAGATATTAAATTTTACTTACATTTTGGCCTGGAATTTCTTCCAGGAATTTAAGTATTACTTACAAATATATGTAACAATAGATAGCTAAGAATTTTCCATATTATATCAAATTTTGTTCACACACATGTAAAATAAATACATTTTAAAGATCTTTATTTCTAACTCTATGAGCAAAAACATAAGGAGACACCTGAGTTTAAGGACAGATAATACATTGCTTAAAGCTCTTATGTGTTGTCCTAACTTGTTGTATTTAAGAGAGCAAAAGACAAAATGAATGAGAGTATATGACATGTGTGTGAGTGTGTCCACCAAATAAGTTTATCCATAAGTGCTCATGCTACCACGCTGACTGGTTTTATTACCTGCCATACTATTGATAGACTATATAAAAAAATGAGACCTCTCCTACAATATGGTCTTTCATGGGAACAAATGGATATTAACATACAATCTCTTCTTTGAAATTTTTGTTTGAGTTCTTCATTTGACACTGAATATGAATATCCTTTTTTTAAACATCCAAAAACAGTATAGTCAAAGATAGATTTCCTAATGATGGATATAAAATATTCTGTTATATTTGCAATATTTTTAAGAATGAGAGAGCCAGCCATGGTGGCTCAAGTCTGTAATCCTAGCACTTGAGAGACAGAGGCCAGAGGATCACCATGAGTTTAAGACCAGCCTGGACTACATAGTGAGTTCAAGGCCAGGGTGAACCACATAGGGAGACCCTGTCAAAAATAAGAATAAAGAAAGGAATGACAATTAAAATATCTTAAGCTTTAAGCGCCTGCTCTGGCAGGCGTGAGGTTGTGAGTTTAATCCCCGGTGCCGCAAAAAAAAAAAAAATAAAAAAAAATAAAATAAAAATATCTTAAGCAAAATAAGTATATATTTATAAAGATGTGAATCTCAGAAAGAACCAGTGTTGGAAATTGAGCTTTCCAGCCGGGCGTGGTGGCACACGCCTTTAATCCCAGCACTCGGGAGGCTGAGGTAGGCGGAGCGTTGTGGGTTCAAGGTCTGCTTGGGCTACAACGCGAGCGCAAGACCGGCCTGAGCTACATAGTGCGACCCTGCCTCAAAAAAACCAGGGCCGGGAGTTTGGCTCAGTTCCTTAAGCGCCTGCCCTGGCAGGCGCAAGATTGTGAGTTCAATCCCTGGTGCCGCAAAAAAAAAAAAAAAAAAAAGAAATTGAGCTTTCCCTCTAGAATACGCCAGAACACTGATGTAGCAAAGGAAGAATCACATTTGTCTGAATTTCTCCTTGAAATGTCTCTGTGTTTCAGTTTTATTCTCTTCTTTTTAAAAGTCCAGTTTTAAATCTTTCCAGAATATATTTGAAGTGGTCATCCTTCAGAAATGCTGAGTTATCTTTATTATTCAGGTGAAATTTAAAGCCAAATTTCCAAATAAGATATTTTGATTGGTTAGTATTTAGTAAGGTGCATACCATCATAATAATTGGTCACACAAACCTGACCTGTGGTGAAGTCAGGCTTACTTCTGTTGTTGTTCCATGAAAAAGGTGTGTGTGCATGTGTGTGTGTGTGTGTGTGTGTGTGTGTGTGTGTGTGTGTATGTGTAGAGGGTAGCATTTAATAGAATGTGATGTGTTGACTTTCTGGGAGGAAGCTATAGTTGAAATCATTCTATGATATAACATAGTGTTCATTTTTCAAACTTTAGCCAGCAATAAAATGGCCTGGAGGTCTTTTTAATAAACAGATTGCTGGGCCTCATTCCCAGAATTTCTGACTCAGTATAGCTCGGATAAAATCCAATACCACGTTTCTAACAAGCTGCCAGAATAATTTTATGGTGGTTTTTGAGTCCCAGAGTTATGAAAACCAATGCTATAATGCAGTAAGAATATACTTAGCTTTTCTTTCTACAGAATAATGGTAGTCTTGAAATGTGTGGTTCAGTCAACTGAAAAGAACTTGTTCAGCCAAATGTTCTCCAACTTTCTAAGTAGAAAACATACAGTTATCATGGGTAGTGTGATTCTTGTATTACATTTAGAAATTGAGATTGTGTGCCAGAACTGTTCTATGATTTGAAATTAAGTAGTGATTCTCTCCCACCTAAATACTCTACTGCAAAACTCCCTTTAGATTATCTAACACAGATCAAAATTTAATTTTTAGGATCTGTCCATGTCGCATGTTTTGTAAAATCTTCAGAAGTCAACATTCTTATCATTATAATAAAAACAGTAGAACATTCTAGAAACTAATCATTTTTATTTGAAACATCAGAGAGTTGAGGTCACAGAGTAAATTTATACCCTCACTGCAGAAAGAAGTAACTCCTACAGTCATAGTCAAGATCGTATTTGGAGCAAAAGCAGTAATAGCTGTACAATAACAGGAATGTTCAAAAAGTGGTTTTGGCAAATTCCTACAGACTAAGTGTAAAGTAGTAGGAAAGGGAGACTCTTCTGGCACTATACCATTAATACTATGTCAAGAAGTATCATACAAGCATAGTTGGGCAATTAAAAGGAGAAGAAAAAGAGCATAGACCATCAGGCATATTTGAAGTAATAATGAGTATGAATAGAATATTAGGAATATTCTACTTTAAATCTCCTCTATTGCAGAAGATGTATTTTGAAGATATTTTGAAGATGTATTTAGGTTATTTAAACAATATACATTATAAACTCTAGGCAACAACTTAAAACTGTAAAAAGTGTTGTAATTGATAAGAGAGAAGGTAAATTGGTATCATATGAATGCTTAACTAAATGAAGAAATATATAAAATGAGGAACAATACAAAGGATGGACAGAAAACTAGAAATGTTACAATCAAAATGTATGTTACTCTAATTAATCATAACTTTTAGTGCGAATTGTCTCTTAATTACCAATGAAAATGATATTTTTACAGTGGATAAAATATAAACCTAACTCCATACTGTTTTCTATATACTTTCTTCAGTATAGAAGCTCTGGTGAAAAGTACAGTAACGCAGAAAGCTATGCCATGCTATAATTTAGAAGGAAGCTCCAGTACCAATATTAATTTTGATCATCTTTAGCACTCAGATGATTATCAGGAAAGAGGTATTGCACAGTAATAAAGAGGTCAACTTTTCCATAATATAAATAATCATATATATACATATATATGTTTGTAACAAAAATCACTAAGGACTCCTTAAAAAACTTCACTTGTATAATAACTACAGAATACCCTATCCAACAAAAAAATAAACATTGTTCTGCTTAAAATTCCTTTGTGTTTGTAACCCAAGCTCCTCATTCTTTTTCATAAAATTTATTTATGTTCATGTACTGAAATATTACACTGTATCTCATCATTATTAATAATTATTATGTCTTAATCAAAATGTTTTGAAAAATGTAAAGAAATGTAATGCTAAATCCTTTGAATTGGTCATTATGCTTTATGTACAAGTTTAGAATTATTACACTATCTCATAAATACATACAATTAGAATAAAAATAATACAAATATATATATATCCTTTGAAACACAGGGAACATTAACTAAAACAAATCTTATAAATCTATAAAATACATTTAGTACATTTGAAATAACAAAAAACATAATAAATATGCTCTCAATTGACAATTGAATTACACTAGGACCCAAGTAAGCAAGAGAATAAAAAAGCAACAAAAACCCCCAACATTTGGAAATTAAATAATTTTAATATGATGAACATAAAAATGTAATTCATTAAAATTTATGAAATGGAATTAAAACGTTTAGAAAGAAAGAAAAAATCAAAAACAATATGCATTATGTATCTCTACATCTCCATATAATGAGCATAATCAGGTACTACAAATATGTACTAATCCAATTTAAAGTTTTTTTCAGTTTCACTAATTACATAAAAAGAACCAAAATTATTACCCAAGCTTCCACTTTAGGAAACTAAAAGAAGAAAGAAATTAAGACTAAATTTTATAGTGAAGAAGCAATAATAAACAGCAAAAAAAATCTATGAAAGAGATAACAAGAAAACAATACTGAAAAAAGTATGGAAACAAAACTGATTCTTGGAAAAAAATAAAAACAAGTAATAAATATTTAGCCAGTATAACCAATAAAATTAGAAACAAGAAATTGACCAATATGGCAAATGAATAATAAGCTATCATTACTTATTCCATGAAAGTTGAAAAGCTAGTGTTCACAAATTACTGCAATTTCTATATCTACACGTTTGAAAACATTTGTTTATCAAAGAATGGATTAATACTTTGGAAAAATGAAACTACTGAAACTTATACAAAGGAAAATAGATAATTGTTTTATATGTAATAAATTTATTAATTAAAGAGAAAAAAGCAAAAGAATCCATTTAATAGGTGAATTTTATCAAATTTAGGAGACATAATGCCATTTTTTCACAATATATTCAAGAGAAAAGAAAGATATGAACCCATTTCTAATCTAATCTATAATGTTGACCTTATGCAAATAAAATTTACATGAAAACATTTCAAAGATCAAAAATAAAAATTCAGACAATATTATTTCTCATGTTTGTAGATTCAAATTCCCTTAACAAACTATCACCAACTCTAATAACTTGTAAAATAAACAGCAGAAGAATGTGGAATTTATTTGAGGTATGCAAGATCATTTCAAAATTTGACATATAACTACTATAATCACCATATCACCAGTCAAAAATTATCAAATCCTCATATAAATTGATGCAGAAAAGACCATTTGATAAAATTCCCCACCATGCATTTGTAGCAACAGTAACACACAATTCCAAAATCTAGCCATCAACACTATTGCAGTCAAGGGTTGCAAGAAGAACAATTACGTACAGGACATGTAATTTATAGTATTATTTATAATGATCACCCAAAGTGTCAAATACAAAGAAGGTGCACAAATCTGTCCACAACGCTAAAGACCTAGAAAATCCAGTTGAGGGCCTTTGGCAATAAATTGCACGAGTTCAGCTGAAAACCTAGATCCCACGACAATGACTCATGCAAGTCTGTTTCACGGATCTGCACTGGGAAGTCCCAAAGGTCAGCTGTGGAAGCTAAAATATCTATGCCAGCAGGGTGAAGTATTTGTGCCAGCAGGCTGAGGATTCTATACTGGAGCCAAGAAGTGACATTCAAAGTAAGAACCAGGGGTCCCCTGAAAATTGCCATAGCCATCGTCAGTGACATTCAGGTCCCAAGCTCTTCCAATGATGAGAACAACTGAGTACATATCAGGAAGCCAGCGTAACAGACTTCGCTTGGAGATAGAGCAGAACATATCTTCCCCACTGGAGCCAGGGGGTGATGCTCAAAGTAAGTAACAAAGCTCCCCCAAAGTGAACTGCAGGCATTCTCAGCAACAAAAAGGTCTTGGGCTCCTCCAATGATAACAGCTGAGCTCATATCAGAGGAACCAGCATGACAAGCTCTTCCAGGAGAACCAATGGCTCCAAAGAACCACAACACTTAGGAGAACCCACAATGCTGCTGCTTCCTCTCCAGCTCTCCTTTTTATTCTGGCAACAGTCCTCATCCAAGCTCAGTACCATACTGATTCAGTTCAACTGGTAATTAAGTTGACTACCAGTTACCAATACACTACAGAGGCTAACATCTTCAACTTGATGAAGAGTATTTACAAAATCATAACACTAATGTTAACACATCATGACAAAAACTATATATTTTGCTCTGTTTTTAAGAACCAGGCAATGATATCCCTTCCTTTCCCATTTAACTTTGTATTAAAAGTTCTAGCTTTGGCAATTATATAAAAAGGACTATAAAGATTAGAAAGGATAAATGATTTTTTTTACCTATGACACTATTATCTGGAAAATTGAAAGTAGTTGAAAAATTAATTTGTCAAACGTAATCATTATAACAAGGGAGAAAGTTACAAAGTTATGAAACAAAGTATAATTGCTTTTCTAGATACCACCTACAGTCTATTGGCTTTTAAAATAAGTAATGTGATACTATTTAAAAAGCACTAAAATGGTTATCACTTTGTATAATAGTTAATTTTATGTATCAACTTGAATTGGTTAAGAAATATCAGATAGATTGTGTAAGATTATTGCTGGATGTGTCTTTGAGGCAATTCAGTAATGATTTAGTATTGGAATCAGTAAATTGACTGGCGAAGATATGTCCTCAATTTTCTTGAAGTTTCAGATTTTTTAAAAAGGCAGAGGAGCAAGAAAAAACTTTTCTTTTTCTTCTGGAACTAATACATTCACTTTCTTTTATTGTTCCACATCAGAATTTCAGAACTCAAACATTTACACTGCAACTCACAGTAGAATCTTCTGGTTTGTAGACTTCCAGTCTTAGAGTGAGAGATTACCACACAGTCCTATGATTTTCAGGCATTTGCACTGGGTTGAATTACCCAGTCTTGCTTTGCTTGTTCTCCACTTTGCACATGACATGTGATGGAACTTCTCATTGACTGTAATTATGTAAGCCAACTCTCAGGATACGTTCCCTCTCTCTCCTTATTTTTTTTTTCTATTTTGCCAAAGAAATGTAATCTGTACAGATTTTGATTTCAATAGTGGTTTTAGAGGAACCAAATTATAAGTATGAATTTTCTGAATTGGTTCTAAAACCATATTAGACTTTAAAATACTATGATTCTATTTCTAGTAGTAAAGAAGACAGTAATAACTCATGAGTTGGATTATTATTAAAGATACAAAGAAATCTACATTGAATACTAATCAACAACTTATAAGAAGCAAGAAATTTGAGAGCTTGATACTTTTGAACACTTTTTTGAAGACTAAGGAATATAATAATTTTAAAGATAGTTAAGGTTCACAGACAAAAGTATGAAAGAAAAAGGTGAGTTAGGAAAATGTAACCTTATCCTAAGCACTGAAAAATGATCTAAGAGCTTCTGAACATGGCTGCCAAAGCCTTATCTCTCATAGTCACATAGATAAAATGCTAAAATTCAATCACAAGTCCTCATCCGGCAATTGGCTGAATTCTAATTTGAAATTCCATCTTCAAGTCTTTTCTACTGCAAAGGGAGGACACTGATTGTGAAAAAATGGGATACTGTGAACTGAGATGGGAATATGTGTGAAAGCCTGATGAAGATAGGGACATTGAGCACCAAAATTGCAATTAGTCTTCTTTGCCATTGAAAATATCTTCTGCAACTCAACAAAAATGGCCTCTCAAACTCTAGTTGAAGAGATCTCCCCAAACCCAGTGGCTTCAGCAACCCCACCTAACAGTATCAGCTTTTCTACCTCCATTTGAAAGGATTGAATCTAAACTGCCTGAGACAGCTTCCATAGCAAAACTGACTCTCCTCAGAATCTGTCTCCACGACCCCTTTTTGTTTCTAAACCAACAAGGCTCATGTTCCTGCAGTACAAAGGGACAGTACTGTTTGACTCAGGAGAACGTGTGCCATGCTATAAAGGAATATATATATATATGACTTTATTTATATATATTTTATTTATATATAATGCTTTACTTATATATCCTTTATATACATATACAACCTTTATATATATAGTATCATACACACACACACACACATATATATATACATACACAAAAATATGAGGTTACCTTTGTTAGAATGCATATGAAGAATGTAGGATATTGGTAGAGGAAGTGTAATTTTGGATCAGGTCAAATTATTTGATGTGGACTCATAAACAGAGATTCTGTTTTTATTGTTATAGCTAGAGAACTTATACAGGGTTCTAACCTTGTAGTTGACTGGCTGAAACATGGAATACATAGCAGCCTTCCAGGAGTCAAAAGGACATATCAAATCTCTCTTGGGGATTTGATGTAAATAAATAGTCCAAAGACTAAGGGAGATGAGAATAGTAGACTGAATTTGTCATTGATGACCTACTCTCCCATTTTGAGAGGACTGAGAAGATATGACTTTAGCTAATATTTTGAGAAATAAATTTGACAAGGGAGCCCCTAGCAGTTAGAAGAGCTGTGTTACTGGTCTTCCCTGTAGATGAGATATTGCCTGGGGAGCCATTCAGTTGAAAAACATATGCAAAGAAGTAATTGGATGGCTGGTGGCCAGGGCCGAACAGTAATAGTTACCATAACAGAGGATCAAAACAGCAAGCAGAAGAGTCTAACTCTCCCAAACTTATAATGTTATGAAGAATGTAGTTAATCTAGATGTGAATTAAATAGGATGCATACTTACTGAATTATTACTTGACATGTACAAGCTGAAAATGTTTTAGGTCAAGTGAACAAATGTTTAACTACTACTTGAAAAACAAAACACAAACAAAAGCTAGGGAATCACAGTCCCTCAATTAATTCCCTTACTTGAGCCAGTTCATAAACTAAGAATTCCTTGAGTGAAGGAGAAAGGACCCTGGTAAAATATTAGAATATTTACACCTTTTTTTTAATTTTACCAGGCTTCTCCAAAGAAATTTATTTTATTTTATTACAGTAAATTCATCAAAGAAAATAAGATGAGCAGATATTTTGGGAACAATTTACATCGGTTCTAAACTGACATTGATTTTAGAAGACCCAAAACAGCATCATTGCCCTTTTGTCAAAATAGATTATGTATATTATGGAGCATGAGTGATAAGTGTGATTTTAGCTCAGAACTATCTGGTAGTAGGTTCAGTGTGTTCCCGAGCCCTTGCTGGGATGATTAGTCCAGTTCCAGTACACAAAAATGGAATAGACCTACTGAATAGCTGTCAGGATATCTGTGTTGAATACCTGACTTGTAGAGTGATGACAATTATGATGGGACAGTCCAGATAGAAACCATTAAAAGTGCCACTATACAGTAGAAAATCAAAAGCAGCATTGCATATTTTGGGGGGGATTTCAGAGTTGAATATTACTATCAAGGATTTGAAAGAAATAGAGCTGATGACTTCCATAATATACCCAGTCAATTTTCCTATTAGACCTGCACCAAAGAAGACAGATGGATCTTGGAAAATCACAGTTGTTTACTTTAGAATAGAACAAGTGCTGACTGCAATTGCAGCCATTTCTTCATATGTGGTTTTGTTGCTTGATAAAATTAGCATATTCTCTGGTAGCAGGCATATAGCTATTGGCCTAAAAAATACCTCTTTCTCTATCTTTGTCCAGAAAGCTCACCATAATTAGTTAAATTTCAGCTAGTAACATAGCTTCACTCTCTTACCTTGGACATATCAGTTCTACAGCTCTATGTCATAATGTAACAGAGATCTTGATAACCTTTTTGTCTCCACACTATATCAAATAGGTCATTTACATTCATGGAAATAGGCCAATTGGATGAATTGAGCAAGAACAAACTGCTCTATATTTATTGGCAAGATAAGTGTACCTAAGATTCAGGGATCATTTATCTCAGTGATTGTTCTTGGAGTGATTGTCAAGACATTCCTTCTGAATTAAAAGATAGAGGTGACATCTACTGTGCCTATTTGAACTGTGGAAGCAGCATAACCTTTATATGGATATGTTTCTATGGTTCATTTACCAAGGGAGCTGAAAAGTTTTGAGTATGGTTTAGAGAGAGAGAGATAGACAGACAGACAGACAGACAGAGACAGAGAGGGCCCTGCAAGAGGTGCAGGCCACTGTGAAAACCATACTATCATGAATCATGAGATCTATCAGATCCAGTGGAAAGTGCTTGAAGTGTCAGTAGATAGGGATGCTGTATGGAGTCCTTGACAGGTCCCTATAGGTCAACTGCAGTTCAGGCCTTTATAATTCTGGAGCAATGTTCTAAGATCTTCAGCAGGTAAATACTCTCCTATTGATATACAGCTCTCGGGTTTCTATTTTATTTTATTTTTTATTTTTTAGTAGAAGTTGAACACTTGATCAGAGGCCACCAAATTGCAATGAGATTTGAGTAGCTTTTCACCAAATGGAAGTTTTCTGTCACATCAAAGCATAAAGTTAAGAGTGTATGCCAACATTCCATCCTAAAATGGGAGTGCTATGTATCTAATCATGCTTGATTATCCCTGAATGCACAAGTAAGTTACATTAAAGTGTGGATGAAGTACCCATTTTCATGTAACTTATACCGTGCTGCTTTCTCTGTATTACAGGAATCTATGGACTGTGGTGTGTCCTGAACAATCAGTTGACATACAAACTGAGGACATCGGCCTAATTTACAGATAATTTTTTTTGTGATATACTGATACTACTCATATAGAGACAGCAACCATCCTAAAGAGCCTATTCTAGAGCATTCCTGAAAATAGAAACATAGTAAAAGAAAATCTTTCTAAAGGGGAGAACTTTGAATACAACATCTGGTTATATATATATATATATATATATATATATATATATATATATATATTTTTTTTTTTTTAGAAGGAGAAATAGCCATACATGAATACCTGTTCATGGATGATCACTGACTTGGAAGAAATATAATTTGAAAATTGCTTATGAAGAAATATGGAAACTTATAGGTAGAAAGGATCAGCTGAATGAGGAAAAATTGGCTTAATGAAAATTCTACATGGATTCTCATTAAATGGTTTTCTCAGAAAAAGGAAACTTTGATAGTTAAATGAATGTGATGACCTGGACTATTTGTGCCTGTCTTAGTTACTTTCTTATTGTTTCTGGTACAAAATATCAAACACTCACAAGTTGAAGGAGGAAAGGTTTATGTTAGCTCACAGTTTTTAGAGGTTTCAGTCATAGTTCGTAGAATTGTAGTTGTCTGGCTCCATGGCATGGCAAAGGGGCATGACAGAGAGGAAACAGTTCACAATATGGTAGGCAGAAGGCAGTGATCCTTCCTTCTTTCCCTTTTTATTATATCTAGGCTACAAAACTATTGTTTGGCATCACTAGCACCAAGAGTGGATTTTTTTCTTCAATAAATTCATTTAACCACACCCAGAAATATGCTACATCAATTAGTGAACTGATCCAGTATCACACCCCTAATCCAATCACTCCCCAAAGCCCTACCTATGAGTTCATGTAGATTTTTGGGGGCATCTAGCTACAAGATGCAAAAATACTACTGTCATTACTTATTAGGCTCATGATTAAAGGGACCATAATGGCATGAACGGAGGTTATACATGGGCTTAGCTATATCAAAATTGTTTATAAGTTACAAGTTGGCTATTTCACTTTTGAGTGTGCAGTCATCCTGCAGTATTGACCAGTACTAAGCTTCTAGTATGGCACCATCTGCAGAGTGATCTGTGTCTACTATATGGCAGGTAACCAGACTTCCATGTATCATGGAAGAAAACATATTTTATCCTTCTTAGAAGTTTATCCTGGATATAGGTTATTTTTCCCTGCACAAAATGCCTTTGTCAAAGCTACAATTCATGAGGCCCAGGGTTATAGCTCAGTGGCATAGTGCCTGCCTTGCAAGTATGAAGACCTGAGTTTCATTCCTGGTACCAAAAAACAAACAAACAAACAAAACAAAACAACAACAACAACAACAACAAAAACTACAGTTCATGGACTTACAGTATTTAATACACCATCATGATTGTGTAAAAGTAGTGTCAGAATGGACTTGTGTTCACAGATGTAATGGTCTTATGTTCTCCACTTTCCAGAATCAGTTGGCTTGCTAGAACCTTCAAATTAACCCTTTGAAGACTCTGATAATGTTTCTTAGCAGTCAATATCTTGGAAGGTGCTGTCTGTGTTCTGCTTTAAAACTTGTAATAATCACTACTAGGTGTCAAGAAGGAGTCTGGCTCCTTCTCTTGAAATTTATTCTGTATACATGCTAACTTTACATTGTATACTCTTTCCAAAAAGTCTCCTTTACTGAGTAAGTTTAATAGATTAAAACTCTTTTCGGAGATTTTTTTTGGAGAAAAGACAGGACTTTATTATATAAAATCATGAATTTTACATGAATATATTTTAAAACACTACAATTGTGACCAGAGGCAGATTTTCAGTTGGCTATGTGTGCTGAGAGAAATGTGACAGTTTTTTTTTTTAATGTAAAACTATCACTGAAAGGAATTTATAGTGCAAGAGGTTGGATGGAAATGTCAGTCTGCCCCTGGGGAGGGGTCAGGATGTTGTGGTGACATCTGTTGAGGAAATTTGAAGAAGAAATTAGAATAATTATTTCTGGATAACAAGACTCTTATTGTTACTGGTTATTCACTTGCTCTTTTGCTGATTCCTTTTAGGTTTTTTTTTTTTTTTTTTTTTTTTTTCTGAGACGACAAGCTTAATACTAAAAGAAAGAATCACTTCAGGGAAATAACCAAAAATAGCAGAGGAAATGAACTTTGTCACTATTCTATACCTATATACCAGCAATGAGGTCAGTAGAATTTAAGCTCTATTTGCCCTTGCAGATACCTTGAGACATACTTAAACTTAGATAAATATATTCCCTTATAAAATAGAAGGAAGGACTAATAATACACAAGGTTTTGTTATTAGTGTTAATAACTGAGTGGGGAGAAAGTTTGATGAGACTCTCTTATTATTACCAGTCCTTGAAATTAGTTCCTGGGATACCAGGATGAAGTTTTAAATTTATTTTTCTTTTATTTAGAAGGCTGATGATAACCTAAACAATAGCATAGTTGATTTCTATTGGGTTAAATTCAGTCAATATTGAACATTTATTCTGTCATTAATTTATCTTCTAAAATGCATCAACAATCAGTTTCTTCTTGACATTTGGGTACCTATTCCCACATTCAACAATAAGACCAACTGTACCTCACCTTGGCTACAATCAGGGATGAATCACATGCTTCCAAACCTATTCTCAAAGAAACAACTTTCCTTTACAGTATGAGAGCGAGGAAGCTATATGGAATTATGGACCATATGCTTCTGAACTGAAATAGCAGTATACACCTTCACTTAGCCACAGATTAGTTCATTTATTCCGGTTTTCAAAGGAATGGCTATCAGACATCATTCAGTATATTTAACTGCTCATTTGTTAATATTGCCTTATAATGCTTCTATAAAGAGATTATAAATTTTCTTTACTAAATTGAGATGAGGGAATTCAAATGGAGGAGTAAAGTAGCTTAATAAAAATTGCACAGTTATAAACAGATCTTTTATAAACTCTACTCTTTCTGAATGGCCATTGCTATTTTCTCTCTTCAGAAAATATGTATATTAACATCCTTATGTATCTGTTTGTGGTTTCTCTATTACTGTAGATTCAAGTTACCATCTGGTTTTATTTACTTATTTCAGTATAGCTTTTCTCCTACCCACCTGTTTTAAAACTTACTGGAAAACATGTCAAATTGCTATTGTGCTTTAGACCCATTTTTCTCCTGGGCTGGATCACTGCATTCTAATAGTCTCAGTTTCTCCCTCCCTGTAAGTAACTCCTGTACATGAGTAAATTTTAGTAAAGTTGACTGGGCCCTAGAATTCTTGGTGCCCGACACTTCTGCCATTATGAGTAGGAGCTAGGTGAAGGAAAGAATACTACACAGTTCAAATTTTCTTGCCTAGGAGAAAACATATATAGGTAGAACATGGAGCCAAAAAGTAAGGAACTCACAGCCAGACACAAGGTCTGGGTGGCACCACACTCTGGGGTGTGCTCTGCCTAGCCACCTGGGTCCTGAGGTCTCAGTCCCCACCCAGCAAGCCAGAGGCTCCAGTAGTACACTCCAGGAGTGTGCCCTCACTAGCTGCACAGAGGATCCAGCTCTACCCAGTGCCACATCTCAGCACAACCCACCAGGGTCCAGCCTCACAGGACACAGAGGTACTGAGCCCAGCCCAGGCCAGAGCCCCAGAGCTGCTCATCAGGGACTGGCCAGTATAGCTGCAGGGCCTTAGAGAACTTAAGCTCTGCCCATCAGAGCACAAGGTGCAAGCTGCATTGTTAGGGGTGCAGCCAGCACAGCAGGTCCTAGAGGCTGTCAACCTACCAAAACAGGAGCAAGGTCCCAGCACAATACGCCTCAGACTTGTCTGGGCTTGCCTGGTGCTCCAGAGGCTCTGAACTCCTCGCAGTCATAAATAAGGTCTGGGTGGTGCCACAATCCAGGGTGCACTCTGGTTAGCCACCTGGGACCTGGAGATTCCAAACTCCACCCAGCCAAGCTCAAGGTCCAGTGACACACCCAAGGACTGCATCTCTGCCAGCCACCTGGGTCACAGGGGTTCTGAATGTTACACAGCCAGGTTTTAGGCCCTGGCAACAAGCTCCAGTGGAGTGACCCTGCTAGCTACAGGGAGGTTACAAACTTTGTCCAGCCCAGTATCCCAGAGAAACCCAACAAAGTACATCAGGGGAATGCGTGGCCAGGCTCACAGACCACAGAGTACAAGGGTCCAGTTCCATAGTCTGGGGTTGTGCCCTGGCTAGTCACAGGGATAGTGGAGGACTGAAGCTCTACCTAACACAGTGTTCCAGTACCATTCATCAGAAGGCTGCCTGCCAGCTACACAGGTCCCAGAAGAAAATGACAAAATGAAATACCAAGGGCAGTCTCAATCCCCCAGCCCACCGAGAACAAACCCAACAGACACTGAAATGGAAGACACTGGGAGTCACAAATTGAAATTTCTGAAATGATAGCAAATACAGTAAAGAAACAACTCCATGAAGCTATGGAGAAATTCAAATCAGAAATAATCTCTCAGCTAAAAAATGAAATGACAATCATTAAAGAAATGTGTGTATCTCAAGAAGATCAAGATAAAAAATAGAATAACATAAGAAAAGGATGGAAACTTTGAACGAACAATAAAAAACACAAACAGAACGCATGAAACAGATGCAAAGGGAAATTCAAGAAAAGAAACATTCCATGGAAAGTTGGAAAAACTGCTTGAATAAAGCTGAAGATAGAATCTCAGACCTTGTAGAAACCATGGTAGCTTATGATCAGGAAAGAAAAGATCTCTTAAAAATAATAAGGAACCAAGAAACAACAATTCAATAGCTGCAAGATGATGCCAAGAGAAACAACATAAGATTAATAGGCATAAATGAAAAAGCAGGGGTCAATACTAATGGCCTATGAAGACTATTTGCAGAAATAATAGCAGAAAATTTTACAAACATGAGAAGAAAATCTGATATACAGATAAGTGAGGCTTACAGAACCCCACTTAACCAAAACCAAAGTACACTTTCAGTCAGACATATAATAGTAAGAGTATCAGAAATACAGCACAAGAACAAAATACTAAAAGCTGTCAGAGAAAAGAAACAGATCGCCTATGAAGGAAAGCCTATCAGAATCACGGCAGACTTCTGAACACAAACCTTTAAGATAAGAAGAGCTTGGAGTGAAGTATTTCAAATCCTGAAAGAAAACAACTTTCAACCCAGATTGAAGTACCCTGCAAAACTATCCTTAAAACTTGATGGAAAAATAGGATACTTCCATGACAAAGAACAACTGAAGAAATTTATGGCCACCAAAGCAACACTACAAAGAGTACCAAAAGACACTCTAGAAATAGACAAAGATAGCTACAATCTTAAGAACATCAAACAATGGAAACCACTAAGCAGGGCAAATAATTAAACAGAACATGTAGAAAATCAACAAAAGAAAGATATCTTGACAGGGATGAGTCAGTACATATCAGGTACATCAATCAATGTAAATTCTCTAAACTCACCAATAAAAAGAAACACACTGGCAGAGTGGATTAAGATACAAAATCCAGTAATATGCTGTGTACAAGAAACACATTTCACTCAAAAGGAAGTTCAGAGATTAAAAACCAAAGGCTGTAAAACAATACTCCATGTAACAGGAACCCAGAAAAAAACAGGGGTAGCTATTATGTTTGCAGACAATGTGAACTTCAAACTGAAAATCATCAAAAGAGATAAAAAGGTCACTACATACTTGATAGGGGAAAACTTCAAGAGGAAGAGATTACAATCATAAATATATATGCACCAAATATGGGAGCACCCAACTATGTAAGACCATTCTTAACAGACATGAAAAGTCAAATAAACAATAATACAACTATAAAGGGGAGCTTGATACCCTACTGTCACAGACAGACAGATCAACCAAGCAAAAAATCAGAAAAGAAATAACAGTACTGAAACAAACTTGTGAACAAATGAACCTAGTAGATGTATACTGAGTATTCCACCCATCAACATCAGAATACACATTCTTCTCAGCTGCACATGGGTCATTCTTTAAAATAGATCATATACTGGTCCACCAAACATTGCTTAAGTAAATGCAAAGGAACTGAAATAATTCCATGCATATTATCTGAACATAGCACAGTAAAATTGGAAATGAATGAAAAAAATACCTACAAGAACCCCATGAACACATGGAAATTGAATAATACTCTCCTAAATGACAAATGGGTCACAGAAGAAGTTAAAGAAGAAATTAAACAATATCTACAATTGAATGAAAATGCAAATACAAATTACCAGACACAATGTAAGCAGTCCTCAGAGTAGAGTATCATGTCATCTGCAAATAATGATGATTTAACTTCTTCCTTTCCTATGCTTATTCTTTTATTTCTTTCATCTAATTGCTCTAGCTACTATTTCTAGAACTATATTGAATAGGAGTGGTGATAATGGACATCCTTGTCTTGTTCCTGATTTTAAGTTGAAAGTTTTCAGATTTTCTCCATTCAGTAAGATGTTGGCTGTTGGTTTATGATATATGGCTTTTATCAGGATGACATAGAGACCTTCTATTCCAATTTTCTGTAGGGTTTTCATCATGAATGGGTGTTGGATTTTGTCAAAAGCTTTTTCTGCATCTATTGAGATGATCATGTGGTTCTTGTCCTTGGCCCTGTTGATATGGTATATTACATTTATTGATTTGCATATGTTGAAACCTCCCTACATTCCTGGGATGAATCCCACTTGATCATGGTGTATAATCTTTCTGATAACTTTCTGTATTCTATTTGCCTGTATTTTATTGAGGATTTTTGCATCTATGTTCATGAGGGAGATTGGACTGTAATTTTCTTTTTTGGTTTGGTCTTTCTCTGGTTTTGGTATTAGGGTAATACTTGTTTCCAGGAATGAGTTAGGGAGACTTACTTTCCTTTCAATTTCATTGAAGAGTTTGAGGAGTGTTGGCACTAAGTCTTCCCTAAATTTCTTATAGAATTCAGCAGTGAATCGATCAGAGCCCAGGCTTTTCTTTGTTGGTAGGGTCCTAATTACATTTTCCATTTCATTAGCTGAAATTGGGTTATTCAGCAATTTTACGTCTTCTTGGTTCAGCTTTGGTATTTCATAGGTTTCTAGGAATCTGTCCATTTCTTCTGTGTTATCGAATCTATGTGAGTGAATGTTTTTGAAGTAGGTGTTGATGATCTTCTGTATTTCCACAGGGTCTGCAGTGATTTTACGCTTTTCATTTCTTATTGCATGAATCTGAGTTTTTCTTTCCTCTTCTTGATAAGGTTGGCTAGGGGTTTACCAATTTTATTTACTCTTTCAAAGAACCAACTCTTCGATTCATTAATTCTTGGTATTGTTTTCTTAGTTTCAATTGCATTAATTTCTGTTCTAATCTTAATAATTTCCTCCCTTCTTTGGGCTTTGTAGTTGACCTGTTCTTCTTTTTCTAGAAGTTTGACGTGCAGCATTAGGTTATGTGTGTTCTTTCCGTTTTTCTGATGTGGGAGTTTAGTGCCATAAATCTCCATCTGAGGACTGCTTTCATTGTGTCCCCCAGGTTCCAGTAATTTGTATTTGCATTTTCATTCAATTGTAGATATTGTTTAATTTCTTCTTTAACTTCTTCTGTGACCCATTGGTTATTTACGAGAGTATTATTTAATTTCCATGTGTTTATGTGGTTCTTGTAGATTTTGTTGTCATTTATTTCCAATTTTACTGTGCTATGTTCAGATAATATGCATGGAATTATTTCAATCCCTTTGCATTTACTTAAGCATGTTTTGTGGACCAGTATATGATCTATTTTAGAGAATGACCCATGTGCAGCTGAGAAGGATGCGTATTCTGATGTTAATGGTGGAACACTTGGTACACATCTACTAGGTCCATTTGTTCACAAGTTTGATTCAGTTCTGTTATTTCTTTTCTGATTTTCTGTTTGGTTTATCTGTCTCTCTGTGACAGTGGTGTGTTAGGGTCCCCTGTTACAACTGCAGTATTGTTTATTTGTTTTTTCATGTCTATTAACAATGCTCTTAAATAGTTGGGTGCTTCCATATTTGGTGCATATATATTTATGATTGTAATCTCTTACTCTTGAAGTTTTCCCCTAACGAGTATGTACTGACCTTTTTATCTCTTTTGATGACTTTCAGTTTGAAGTTCACATTGTCTGCAAACATAATAGCTACCCCTGTTTTTTTCTGGGTTCCTGTTACATGGAGTATTGTTTTACAGCCTTTGATTTTTAGTCTCTGAATTTCCTTTTGAGTGAATTGTGTTTCTTGTACACAGCATATTGTTGGGTTTTGTTTCTTAACCCACTCTGCTAGTCTGTTTCTTTTTATTGGTGAGTTGAGACCATTTACAATGATTGATATAACTGCTTTGTACTGGCTCATCCCTGTCATGATATCTTTCAGTTGTTGGCTTTCTACATGTTCTGTTTAATTATTTGCCCTGCTTAGTGGTTTCTTTTTGTTGTTGTTCTTAAGATTATAGCTATCTTTGTCTATTTCTAGAGTGTCTTTCGGTACTCTTTGTAGTGTTGCTTTGGTGGCCATAAATTTCTTCAGTTGTTCCTTGTCATGAAAGTGTCTTATTTCTCCTTCAATTTTTAAGCATAGTTTTGCAGGGTGCATCAATCTGGGTTGAAAGTTGTTTTCTTTCAGGATTTGAAATGCTTCACTCCAAGCTCTTCTTATCTTAAAGGTTTGTGTTGAGAAGTCTGCCATGATTCTGATAGACTTTCCTTCATAATTGATCTGTTTCTTTTCTCTGACAGCTTTTAGTATTTTGTTCTTGTGCTGTATTTCTGATACCCTTATTATTATATGTCTGGCTGAAGATTTATTTTGGTTATGGTTAATTGGGGTTCTGTATTCCTCAGTTACCTGTATTTCAGATTCTCTTCCTATGTTTGGAAAGTTTTCTGCTGTTATTTCTGCAAATAGTCTTTGCAGGTCATTAATATTGACCCCTGTTTTTTCCTTTATGCCTATTAATCCAATGTTATTTCTCTTGGCATCATCTTGTAGCTGTTGAATTGTGGTTTCTTCATTCCTTACTATTTTTAAGAGATCTTTTCTTTGTGGCCATAAGCACCATGTTGTGTTCAAGATCAGAGATTCTATCTTCAGCTTCATTCAAGTGGTTTTTCAAACTTTCTATGGAATATTTCATTTCTTGAATTTCTCTTTGAATCTGTTTCATGCATTCTCTTTTTGTCTTATATTATTCATTCAAAGTTTCCATCATTTTCTTAAGTTTTTCTGTTTTTTAATCTTGATCTTCTTTAGATACACACAACATTTATTTAATAATGATTGACATTTCATTTTTTAGGTGAGAGATTATTTCTGATTTGAAAATCTCTATAGCATCATGGAGTTGTTTCTTTACTGCATTTGCTATCATTTCAGAAAGTTCAATTGTGTGACTCCCAGTGTCTTCCATTTCAGTGTCTGTTGGGTTTGTTCTCAGTGAGCTGGGGGATTGAGACTGCCTCTTGGTCTTTCATTTTGTCATTTTCTTCTGGGACCTGTGTGGCTCTGTGTCCTGTGAGGCTGACCAGGCATTCCTTTGCTTGGGTTGTGGTGAGTCATGGAACTGGGTAGACCTGGATCCTGTGCACAGCTAGTGATAGTGCACTCCTGGAGCATGCTGCTGAAGCCTCTGCCTTACTGGATGGAGGCCAAGACATCCCAGACTCAGGCAGCTAGGTGGAGTGTACCCCGGAGTGTGGCACCACCCAGACCTGAGTTGACTCAAGGAGTTCAGAGCCTCTGGAGTGCCAATCAAGCCTGTGCAAGACCCAGGCCTACAGTGCTGGGGCCTTGCTCCTGGCTGAGTGGGCCTGCAACCTCTATGACCCACTGTGCTGGCCGCTGCACTAAACAATGGAGCTCTCGCATGCCCTGTGCTCTGATGGGTAGAGCCCAAGCTCTCCAAGGCCCTGCAGCTACACTGGCCAGTCCCTGATAAGCAGCTCTGGGGTCTTGGGCTGGACAGGGCTCAGTACCTCTGTGTCCTGCAAGGCTGGCCTGGCATTCCCCTGGTGGGGTGCGCTGAAATGCAGGACCAGGTAGAGCTGGATCCTGTGTGTGGCTAGTGAGGGCACACTCCTGGAGTGTTCTGGTGGCGCCTCCGCCTTACTGCGTGGGAGCCGAGACTTTCAGGACTCTGGCAGCTATGTGAAGCATACCCCAGAGTGTGGCACCACCCGGACCCTGAGTCTGGCTGCCTGATATTTAGTCACAGCAGGAGGAATACACTCTTAAATATTGTTACAGAGATTGAAACTTTCTTATAACAAACCAATGAGAGAAGAAAATGGAATGTAGCTAATATGACATTGACCGATGCTGTTATTATAATTATCTAGATGCTGCTTAATAAACATATCATAATTTGTGATGCATCTTTAGACTAATTCACAAAACTATATCTATCTATATCTATATCATCTACATCTATATTTAATTTGCCAATTGAACATGTTTTGTTGAATAAATGGCTAACAGTGCCCACACAAAATCATTCTATACATTGTGCTTCAGCTATTACATTACAGTGCTCCTTATAGTTTTTCCAGAATTAATGACTTCTGGCTGTGCTTTATGGTTATAATCTCACCAGACCAACCCCAGTGATAAGCAACTTATAGTAAACTGTATAAGAATCCCCATAAAATTACTCAATCAAGAAGTATACACTAATATACAATGTACAGAGCAGTAGAAAAATTTCCCCTAGTTATGTGGGTCGTATATGTTTGATTCATTATATCTGTAGGCTTTTCATGACTTGCTCATGTTTGCTCACATTTTTATTAGTACAATCATCACAACTTATAATTAGTTGTTCTTATATTTGGTTTACTTTATAACTTAATTTATTGAGATAATTATTACATTTCTAAAAAGCCTCATAGGTTTTAAATTATTCCACTTAGTTTTCTGTGGGAATATCAAGATGATCATACAAACTAGATATATATTATCTTGGGTCCTTTTAAAATTGAATACGATATGCATCCTTTCTTATAATTCAATAATACTCACTTAGGCATGTTTTATGTCCATATGTATACATACACATTCAAATATACACAGTAATCCCTAATTACCTGTGATTTTGCATTCTTCAATTTTTTATCCACTTTCAAATGCACTGTGAAAATACTAAATTGAAGTTTCTGAAATCAACAGTTTACAAGTTTTAAGTTGTGCGTCATTTTGAATAGCATGTGAAATCTTGCCCTGTTTCGCTCATGATGTGAATCATCCCTTCTTTGAATGTATTCATACCATACATGCTATCTGTCCATTACCACTGAGTTATCTTTGTTCTCATGTTTGCAGCCTGCACAGCACAGTGCTTATGTTCAACTACCGTTTGCAGTAGCCTAAGATCACATTGTAATGGTTGTCATTACTTAATAATGAGATATTACTTAACAATGAGATATTATGTTATCTCATATTGACCTTGCTTCATCTCACATCATCACAAAATTTTGGGTGAGTATAGTGACAAAAGATACTGAGAAAGACAACATTTGTGTAGGTTCTAATATGTTGTGTTATTATAGTAGCTCAAATTTAGTTATTGTTGCTAACTTGTTATTGTGGAAATTTATAAATGATAATGTACTATAGGCATATGAATAGTCACACATGCAGATACCTACTGGAAAGTTTGGAACATTTCCTGTAGAAAACAGAGGGCTATTGTACTCAGAGTAAATAGGTTAAAATAAATTTATTTACCTGAAAAGTAAAGTGATGGAAAACTATACGCAATGCTATGTCAAATACTTTAGAAATATTATGCTGAGATAAAATAAGATGTATTATGCATTTTACAAGATATATGTAATTCAAAAATTTAACTTATACCGTTGAAACCATTTCGACTTGACAACCCATATTTTGAGTCAAAACTTCTGAAATTCTTGTAGCATACAGTGAGTAATAGCATACTCAGAAATGTTTGCTTAGATTGTTTCAAATTAATACTCAAAAAAGCTGAAATTCTAGAAATTTGTATCAATCCTTCTGCATCTCAGACATTTAGAATTTTTATGATGATCATAGAAGAACTATATCTTTACGGTCTAAAAGTGATAAAGTGATCCACATTGAAAAATAGCAACATCAAAGTCGAAGTGATAAACATGCTCTAAGATGCATTTAAAATTGTTTTGCAATAATAGGTTGATAGTCAATCATTTTAACTAAGGTTTCATCATTGTTTAGAAGACATTCATTCTAGAATAAAATAATATTCCAGAATTTGCCCTCAGCAGAATATTGCATATGATTTTTTTAAAAAAGTTGAGTCATATGAATAATACATACAAGTTACTAGCAACCAAATATCTGTAGAGAATCTATGAAAAGAATGAAATTTTTAGAATTCACACAACAAACTTGAAGTACAAAACAACAGCCAATATCACAAGGTATTTTAGGAAACGTTATTCAAAAAAAATTCCCCTAAATTGGGAAAATTATGTAGTCTAACATTTTTGCATCAAGACATATTTCTTTATTAAAAAATAATGTGTACATGTAATAGCTTATTCAAATTTATGGGAAATGTACAAAGGTTTCTGTACCATGGAAAATTATTTTTTTTATTTAAGAGAAAAAAAGACACATATAAGAAAGACAAAAAGCAAAAGAGACAATCAGATGACTAGAGTAAATGCACAACAGTAACATTATAGTTTTACAAAACAAGATGATAGAAAATTGACAAAGGTTGCAATATTGTGTATTGTTATCTTCACAATGGTTGTTTACATAAATAGATACAGACATGTAAAATTGATCTAATCATATGAATATTAACTGTTGTTTCTCAGTAACTAATACATTCAGCAGTATGTTCATTTTAGTTATCTTACATATACATATATACAGATTTATATCTTGGAAAATTATTTTGAATCAGTGTAAAGTGATTTAGAGGAAAACCTTATGCGATATTTGTGTGTGTGCTCCAAGGAAAATATATTGGTTTAAGATTATATTTAATTAAATGTAATCTAAATCATTCAGATATTAGTGTGACATCTTTACTCAAAAAAACTTATAAAAATTTCTATATCAGTCCCATTCACTTTTAAAACAGCCCATAATTATTACCAAATCATCCGTCAATTCATTAAGAGTAGCAAAAATTCAGTGATTTCAATGATTATGCTAAAAAAAACAGTGGACAATTACTTCCTCTGATAAAGTACAGTAGGAAAATTCAACATTATTTTAAAAATTATCAATGCAAGTTTGTAAGTAGGAAGCTGTAACTTTTTAAATCATGTTAGAAGATTCTGGAGTTTTAAACAAGTTTTTTTGTTAACTTAGGTAGAGGAAAACTTTTGGAACATGCATAATCCGATGCCTAAAATTAACAGTTACATTCAGAATCAAATTCTTTATAATGTGTTACATGAATCTTTCTATTTTGAAGTTTGAACATGCAGTGCTATTCAAAGAGTAACTTGGTAACCTTTCTTTCCATGACAAATTGAGATTTTCGCGTGAAGTGTTAGAAATATATTAATTTATTTCACATATTGGATTGCTTATTATATCACTAATAAATTAATTATGCTTACTTAGTCCATTGAAGCTGGTTAAATAAATTGTGCACAAGACTCCCAGTCTGGCCGGGCGTGGTGGCGCACGCCTTTAATCCCAGCACTCGGGAGGCTGAGGTAGGTGGAGCGTTGTGAGTTCGAGGCCGGCTTGGGCTACAACGCGAGCGCAAGGCCGGCCTGAGCTACATAGTGCGACCCTGCCTCAGAAAAGCCAGGGCTGGGGAGTTTGGCTCAGCAGCCTAAGCGCCTGCCCTGGCAAGCGCAAGGTTGTGAGTTCAATCCCCAGTGCCACAAAAAAAAAAAAAAAAAGACTCCCAGTCTGCATTTTGTTTATTTGAAGAATGTTATTGAAACTATAAGCTTATTATTCTGAAAAATAAAAGTATTTATAAAAGAAGTAATAAGCATTTCCATAATTACAGATGTTTTAAGATTGTATCCATGGAATAAAATATTTTGAGTAAAATCTAGTTATCCATATTATCGAATAATGGAAGTTCCCTTGTGTATAAGAAACTATATATCTTAAATACTAGATTTTTCACAGTGTATAAATATTTGCTTACATATTGTCTACACACCTTCACATACATGTGCCCTTTATATGTGCAATCCTTTCACTTGTTTTACTCTAAATTTTCCTTGTATTATCTTGTGAGTAGATAATATGATAAAAATATAGAATAATTTGATATAATTGAAGGAATTCAAAACTACTTATGAGAGTATTTAGGCTTTGTCATTTGTGAACTATATTGATAGCTAACATTCAAGAGACATAAGCTATAGCTTTTATTGTTTTGCATTGTCTAAATTACAAGATGCTCAAATTTTATGCCAGTAGTACTCAGGAAGCCCACATCTCATTGTCAAATTTTTAATTTCTTATTGGGTTTCAAGTTTGAAATGCCGATTATCTCTTCCATATATTGAGGAAACAACATAATGGGCATATAGACATTTGAATCTTCTGAACCTTCATTGTTTAAGTGGTGTGTGCTACTACATATGCACTATTTTTTTTTTATAATTTAATAAAAATATTCTGGGACTGGGGATACAGCTCAGGGGCAAAGTGCCTGCCTGGCAAGCACAAGGTTGTGAGTTCAATTCCTGCTACCAAAAAATAAAAAATAAAAATAAATAAATAAATATATTCTACAAAAGTATGTATATGTGTACTACTGTATAACTTATTATTATACATTTTGACCAAAAATAAGGTTTTGTTTCAGCTCGCAAATTCAGATAAAAAATTTTATCGTATTGTTGCGTATGAGAAAATACATGTTTCTTAAATTCATAAGTACTCTTAATTTCTACTTTGCTTTTGTTCTGTCCTACAGCTTGAATTTTATTAATAATTTTGCTCACAGCTTTTAAATAAAAATGTAAGAATAATTAAATGAGGCAATTTAAAAACTCTATAATTTTTGAAATCATCTAGCTTTTATAGTCACAATACTAATTCATTGAGAACTTAACGAGATAACGTAATGCAAAATGAAAAATTTGAACGAAGTTTCCTGTCCCTTGTAGAAACTGATAAAGTAACATGAAATAAAGGACAAATAGAAATTTTCACTAGAAATAAAAATAGTCAAAACTTAAGGAAATGTACAACTAGTAAGGTGGATAGATGGTAGACTGTAGGAAGTAAGAAAAGTTTTTTCTAAGAATTACTATCTATACTGATAAAGAGGAACAACACTAGAGAGGAAGAAATTTGATATGAGAGACTTTGGCAACTACTTCTGCTATTTCCAAACTAATTTATCTAAGCACACCAAAACTAATTCAGAGATCAGCTTAGAGTCTGAAGCAGCTGTCCTCATAACTGAATAGAATTAAACAAATTATTTATTACTGCTCAAACTGCTCTGTCTCTCTTTCAGCTAACATATGGATGTCTTCCAGTTCTCTTAATTTTCAATACTGTTGGGACACAATCACTGAAGGTGACATGTGGCATGTGTCACAATTACACTTTTGGGAACAAGCAGATGTTTCTAGAGAAAACATACACATACATTCATGCAGAGACAATGCTCTAAGTTAAAATTTCTGAATGATCAGGTTTAAAACCCACGTAAATACAGAAACACAGATTTTGCCAAAAGTCTATTGGCTTCAGTTAGATATTGAACCATATTTCCTCAGATCTGTCCTAGTGATTACGATATATGGTAGAATTGCAGGTGAACACACTTTCCTAAGGGGAGAAATTAAAAGGCCTTGCAAAGTATGGGATTACTAAACATTATACTACATTTGATTGTAAATAGAATGAAATTAATCATTCAAAAAGATCAGTATTCTTAAGCTAAATTTTATAACTTTTTGTACTTGTTAAGTTCCATTTTGAGTCAAATAGAAATATCAGCTTGGAGAAACATTCCTTTTCTATTTTTCTACATATTCACACAAATCCTACAGAATAGGACATCAGTACTCTTTCACTACATTTCTCTTTTGAAATCTATTTTTTCTCATTAGTATCTTAGTTTTCAGTAGTTGACAGATATTTTCCTGAATATTCAACATGAATAAACTAACTGCAAAGGATTAAAATTAAGTCACATATCATCTTAAAGAATCGTTCAACTTTATGCATAGATCATAATATGAAAATGCCCTTAAGATACTTTAAAAAAACATACAATTTAGATTAAAAGCTTTATAGAAAATAGATTCCTGCTATAATTACATATATTAGCAAAAATTCTATGTAGTAAACTTCAAAATTCTATGTAGAAATAAATATTTTTAAATTGCTTTATCAATATATGAATTCAGCAGTGTTTATAATTCTATTCATAGATTAGTAAATGTTACAGAAATAAATCATTGATACCTTAATTCACTATATATTCATGTACTTAGTCAAGAAATTGTCTTGAAACATTTAATAATAAAATGAATAATAATAATGATAGATATACTGTATAATGTTGGATTCAAAGCTACCTACCCATTCAATACCAGTGTCTGTGGAATCATTCATCAAGGTTACAACAGATAATATTAGAAACAAGTGAATCAATTTTGTGTTTTAAAAATGTTACACTTTATTACCCATCAGAGGACGATTTTTATATATCATATATACACACACAGTAAATAAAGCAGATTATATTTTGAATACTTTATTCATGTTAGAATTTTACAATTAAAAATAGCATACTTCTCTGTCATAGACAAAACAGGTATTACTGTCCCCTTCATATAAACTCAGCAAGTGTAAGTCAGGAAATTCTCAAAGTCATGCAGGTAATAAAAGAAAAGCAAAATAAATGATTATGTATATTCATTTCCACTCCATTATCTATACTATAATAAAATACAACTGATGAAAAATTCATTATTTCTTCACAATAGCACAGCAGTAGACAAAAAGAAAGCTTAAATTCACATGGAATTTGAACGTTAAGGGGACACTACCACTTTGGAAAGAAAACTGTATCTCTGGCATATCTAGTATGTACTCTCAATGATTTTTGACACTGTATAATCATGCTTTTTGAAAAGGATATGCTTCAGAAAAGCATTAAAACTCAAAAACAAACAATGAGAATCACCAAGTCTGTGGTTAACATAAAATAGCTTATATAAAGAGTGAGATTTTAGTACCCAGAGGCAAGGTCACATTTACTTTAGTACACTTAACTGAGGAAGTTCTCAGCTTGCAGCTTGCATGCCCTGACTGTCTCTCTGTCGGATTCTCATTGGACCCCAACATTCCTGCTGATAGACTTGCCTAGAAGATGAACTCAGGTTATTATGGTATGTTGTTTTCAGAGCAGATAGCAGTATGTGTTCATTTTAGGTTTTCTGCTGTAAGGATGCATTAGATGAAAATGATCATATACTGGCTCCTAATCAAAGCTCACAAACACTCTCATGAGGCCTGCTGTCTGGTACAATGTACAGATCTTAGCATACCTAAGGGCAATTGTATAAAGAATGGTGGCAAGATAAAAGAGGATTATGAATCCAATTCTTCTCATTGTTTATTATATAATAACTTTAAAATCTTTAGAAAATAGAGTACTCACTCTTATATAAATAAAACGCTAAACATTTTGCATTTTGATATTCACAAGATTGTTAATAAATACTGTACATTGATATTTAATAGGACTAGTACTGACATTATTAAATAGTTTATCAACTTATATCAATGTCTAATATAAAAGACATATTTCTGTGTAAAACAAAGGGTTAGTGCGGGCGATATTCAAATAAAAATAAATTTACTTTAGTTCACTTTGATAATTCAGTTATGTGAACAGATTTTTGTGAAATAATACCATAAAAGTCAATACAAAACTTATAAAGTGAAAAGTCTCATATACATAGCAATGGACCACAACTAATATACTACATTTTTATTGCATGTTTCATACCACACAGAATGGCTTTGGCAGTAGTAATTTCAGGCTACATCACAGGCATTCGTTTCAAAATCAAAACACATTTGTATGTCTACCACGTTTCCAAGGTTTAGTTCAGTTTATCTAAAAAACTAAGATCAATCCCTCCCCCTTGCTCAACTCATTTAATGGCACTCAAAATAAATGTCAAGGCCTTCCACTGTCCTAGGTTGTTCTCTGTGATCACACTTACACCATTCGCCTTCTCCTTTTCTTTTCTCATCTTTCTTCCTGACTTCTTTTTGCACATCAGGGAAGCCCCAGCCTTGAAGCTCAGCATTCAATCCTCTGTGCAGAATGTTGTTTTCTCATACCCTTGTTTGATTTGCTCTATCATTTTTTAAGGTTATCTACTCAAATGACATTTTCACTATGACCTTTTTGTTCAACCTACAAAAAGTTCTAAACCACATTCATTCACAGCACATAAATAGCTAGGTTGTCAGAAGTCTTTCACTTACTTTCTTCCAGCAATCATTATTATTAGAAAAAATATATTAACTCTTATTAGAATAAAATTAATATTATTAGTATTCTGTTATTTGTGAATAATAATACTGTATTACTATTAAATTTCTATTAATTTCCTGATGCTTGTTTTGAGAAATTTATATAAACTCATAAAAGAACAGCTACCATGCATATAAACTGAAGGATAATTTATTTGGTATTCATCTGCAGCTCTTAGTCTCACCGAAATTGGATGTCTTTTGTATGAAATTATCTTCCCTATCTTATACAATAACAAGTTTTAAAACTGCAGATAGTGTACGAGAAATGTTGAAAATCATGATAGAGATCACTGTTGAGTAGAGATCACTGAATAAAGTCACATGTATAATTGTGATCTCTTACATCATTTTGGGACTTTATTTCTTTCAAAGCTGCAGCTTTTCAGTGAAGAAATGCTATAAAATATGGATTTGTGGGTTTGGGATCATTCTTTGTCATATAAATTCTCATTACATATCAATTCAATAACTTTGGCAATCTTTATCTAACACAGTTTTGATAGCTTCAAGAAACTTTTATTATAGCTCTGAGTTGTAGTTGAAGAATATTATAGCCAAAAGTATTTGTTCTTTCTCAGGCAAAATGTTGATACCAAGCTTATATATTTTATAATTTTATTCCATCCAACAGTTAAATATTAAATAAAAATAATTTTTAGGCATATTGATTAATGACATCAAATATAGGATAATTTAGATGCCGTTTGAAAGAAGGAAGCTAGATTTCGGAACCTAATGAGATCTGTTACACTGCAACAATTTACTAAAATTTATGAATCTTCACAAATAGGCAATGAAATTAGATAAAACATAGCTCTTGTTTCTATTTTTAAAGAATTATTAAAGAAAGACAGTAATACTTTGGATTAGATTTAATTTTACTTAATAGAAAAATGTATACATTACTATTTTGCATCTTAATTATTTCAAGCTTAGAGACTGTGTTAAACTTAGATTTAATGTATCATTCAAGGCAAGAGAAGAGTATTTTGAGAATAACAGGGTACAAATACTGAAAACGGTCTATGTTCTCCACACTGCATCTAGTGTGTCAGTTAGTTGCAAAAGAAATTTATGAGCTTTTTGAGGATATAGGAACAAATGAACAGGATAACCTATATAAACACATATGAGAAATGATACATTATTATAAGTACAGAAAGAAAATATTTGTGGCAGCATCCAAGTTTTGTGAGTGTACGCTAAGGATTAAACCTACATCCCAGCACATGCTAGGTGTGCATTATACTACTGGGAAACACTAAGCTGCAAGTCTTCTCTCTCTTAACTTTAAACTATGAAAATCTCCAGTGTTTTTTTTACAAAATATTTTTATTGAAAATTTTGGATGCATGTGTTGAATATAGATATTTAAGAATTGCTTCTGTTTTGTGGCTAAATATGTTTAAAAATAGCCCTGCATCCACAGTTGGAGAAGACTGTGAGCCATGATCACCTAGATCCATGAAAACTGCTTTCACCTACTTCTTTCATGAACTTGAGCAAGTCATTCCCAAGCTATCAGCTTCACTCTTCCATTCAAAAAAATCTGATAATGCCTCTCCTGCTATTCTCTTACAATGCTTGCACAGATAAAAATAAAGATTAAATGGTGTATATTTAAGTATTTTACAAAATTTAAATTGTTAAGAAACTACATTGGGATTAAAATTCCAAAGGCATAGTGCGTACAACTAGTATTTCTATAACAGTTTCAAATTTAAAAAAAGAAGAGATTAGATTTGCTAATGTTTTAACCTCAAAGGACTATTGATTCCTTTGAGGTTAATGCGAAGTAACATAACAAATGAACTTCAACATTTGCCTGAAGGGGTTTTTTCCTGCTTCATTGTCTTGGCCTTCATGTCCTCTCATTTTCATTTAAATTTAGAAAACCTAGCAACTACAAAAATCAGACACTTTCTGGTAATGCCAGAAACTAAAATAAAACATATATATAACTTACTAGTTCATGAGAAAGACAATAGCCTAAATAAGAATCCTTGATGTAACTTTTTCCTTGATGTCCTTGTAGATTCAGGAATCTTAAACTTTTTCAAGAATTTTAGGTCAGTGATTGACATACAGATTTTTCCAAGTTAACATCTAGTGTTACTAACTGTTCAATCACAAATTTTGTGTTCATTTTCTTTATAAAATAATTAAATAAGTATCTTTACATATTGTAATCTTTTGTAAAATGTACAAATTTCTTTGCAGTCTTCCATCCAGTAATACCTTCAGTACTTAAATAATTTCTTTGTTAGCACTTGACTTATTACATTATGAATATCTAAATATTTTTCTGTATAAGGACCTTTCTAAATGACTATTTTAGTACTGAAATCCATCTGTTCTTTGTTTGTCCATGGGTGATAGTAAGAAATTAGTAATTAGTTAAGGAAAATGAGTTAAGAAGAAAGAGCAAAAAGTAGCTTATTCTGGTGGCCTAAACGAGAGTTAGGAAATTTTTATTTTTTTACTTTCTTCCTTTCTTTCATTCTTTCTTGCTTTTTTTTTTTTTTTTTTTTTTTTTTTTTTTTTTTTTTTTACTTGTTTGTTTGTTTTTCTGTGGCACATGGGATTGGAACCAGGAGCCTCATACTAAAACTATATTCTCAGACTATTTTTTTTTTTAACTTGAGGCACAGAGTATCACTAATTTTCTAATTGTCAGATTGGGTTTAAACTTTGATCACCCTGCCTCAGCCTCCTGGAGTGTAAAGACTAGAGAAATTCAGCACCGTGCCTAGTTGCTTTGTTTAAACTTAATTCAAACTATAAAGTTTAACAATCAATGGATGTTTTTCACTTTTCTCCCACTCACATTTGAGGGATTAGGGTTTTTAACATATTTAAATAGCTTCAATCACTTCTCAAAAATATTCATAGAGAGATTCTAAATGTAGAAGAATGAAAAAAGTCTACATTTTGAATACATGAATTGTGAGTTTTTATGAAGTTTGGTAGTCTTCATTAAATAGAGTAATGCAAGCTGGAAGAAGGAAAACTGTGTTTCGCATTGACCTCATTTGGAGTTTTGTGGGGGAAATACCTCAATGTTTGATTCTATTGCAACATGTCTTTCTTAATTTCTCTAGCCAAAATGACAGATATATAAATAAGCTTATATTCATTACAGCCCTACCAAAACCTCATTCTTATAAAATGAAATAAATTATTAAGCATTACATTAACTCATTCATTTTACTAATGAAAGCACTCAAGTGTTCAAACAATCCATGTATTTTTCAAAATTCAAACAAGGCTATGCATAGAGTTAGTATATGGCACATTGTTCAGGTTTATAAAATTTGTAATACCACTATCAAAAAAGTGCATGATTGAGATGCCACCTAGTTCTTTATTGAAGAGGTGGAATACTAAACTGCCTTCAGTTCTAAAACTTGGTCCTTCCAGGGTTAGCAAGCTAGTCCAGAGGCCTTTCTAAACTGTCCATGTAAAAATTTTTTCCTTAATGCTGCAAATAACATGTGAAGGAAATATTTTCCCATAGGAGCTTCTGATCTTAAACACAATATAAACAATTATTTTGCTATTCAACCCTTGTTTGCAAGGGGTGTAGAGAAAGGATACCTCTTTGAACCAATAAAATATTCATCTCTTACACACTTGTCCCTATGAAAACAAAGCAAAACAAAAAAAAGTTCTACATAAAAACTTGTGTTGGCTTTAACTTCATATGGATTTTACCAGAGTTAAATTCCTTCTAAAGCTGCAAATTTAAAGCATCTGCCTCCTGTCCATTAATATTTGGTAGATATACAGAATTTCAGATTAACATTTTAAAAATCGAGAAGAGGAAGTAGAGCAATGATTGCAGAATATGATGAAAGAATAACTACAATAAATGTTTGAATGTTGAATCAAACCAAATATGGTTGTTTTGTGGAAAAATACAATATATAGTCTATTCAAGTTCTAATTTAATATATAGAGAAAATTTGAGCTATGAATAGTCTTTCAAAAGAAATGACAAACAGAAAAGTCAAACACATTTTGGTGCTTTTCATAAATATCAAATAACATATCTAGTGAGGAAAGACTACTTGGCAATGTACAAAATAATTTTCTATATTTTACTTAAAAATTTTTGTGGAAATTCTTTCTTTTAACTTCAGATTTATCATGGAGATTAACAAAGTAAAACCTAAAGTGAAATAAAATCTACAACTCTCTGAACTTCTTTACCTTCTGAATTATGAAGTATCTAAATATTTCTATTTTAAAATATTTCTATTAATATACCTATTTTATGCCTTTTACCAACTCCATTTGTAATTGAAAAATATTCTATTTTTAAAAATATTTCTCAAGAGAATTGACAATGTTCTAGCTACACGTTTTTATCCTTTAGTATCAGAAATTTTGATAATATCCTAATATAAATAGTGAATGACATTTGATATTTAAAAGCAGTTCTTTATGTTAACAAAGAGCAGTGTAACACTGCTTAGACGAAATCAAAGTTTTGATACAGGGCCTGGAGTTTGGCTCAGTGCCTTAAGTGCCTGTCTGGCAGGCATGAGGTTGTGAGTTCAATTCCTGGTGCTGCAAAAAAACAAAACAAAACAAAGTTTTGATATATTGTATTTTGTTCTATGAGGAATTTATTTCAAATATATATATATCAATATAATGTTTATGTAAGTTATAGAGAAAGTTCTCAATAATATGAAAGTAGCAATCCATGCAGTTAATTTATTACTTAGTGAAATATTCCTCACTTTCCAAATGAGTGCAAAACTTCACCATCCTCTGTTGTGAATTCTTTACACCTTTCAAAATCAATTCCTTACCAAAAGCCTGTAAAACATTTATTACTTAGGTTGCTCTGAATACAGTGAGAGAAAACACAGGTAATGAGTAAAAAGAAAAGAGAGAGTCATTCCTAATGCATTGCAAGGAAGGACTCTGCTTTATACTATTTTGTCTATCAGCATGACTTACTTCCACCTTTTCCTTCAAATCACTTAGCTAAATTTACTCATAAAACATTTTTTAAGAAGCCAGCAAATAGTCCCTTGGTTTTAAGGAATGAGAAACACTACCTCTAGTCCATGGAAATGGAAAATATTTCTTGAATGTGTCATGAAATTACAGATTCACTTATCTTGAGTAACAGTGGGAACCTCATTATAGCCCTCTCTTACATCCTAAAGCAAGGATGTTTTAAGACACTGCAGGATCATTTTCTAGGGATTGCTTCCCATTCATTTTAGTGAGGATTCAAGAGAGGCAAATGATTGCACAGGAACAAGAAATTGGAAAAACCATACATTTTAGCCTGAAAAATGGAGAAAGAAAGGAAAGAGAGAGAAATTGTGTGTGTGTGTGTGTGTGTGTGTGTGTGTGTGTGCGTGCGTGCGTGAGGGGGAAATTAGAAATAAAAATACACAACAATCTGCAAAATGGTAGAAAAATGCTATGAAGCTTTTTCAGTAAAAGTGAAAAGGGAAACAAAACTGGCAAGTTTGATTTTCAAGGAGTAAAGAATGATGCTATTACTATTAAATGTCTGCTAGTGACTGTATTTTGTGAATTTCTTAGCAAGACATATGACAACTAAGTTAGATAGAAATCAACATGCAATCAGAGAGGGAATCCTCGAGGATGTCAGTGCAGAATATGAAAATACATCAAAATTTGGGTTGAGGTGAATCTGAAGATGGTTAGGTCTGAGGTTGGAAACTGATAGCCAGGCCTGCAAGCCTCCTTAGAGACAAACAGGAACTTGAAATAGTAGTGTAATTAACACCACTTGGTCCAGTGAGCCCAGATAGGCATCAGACACAGATGGGTAAGCAAAACATGTGGATGTGTCCCTTCCCAAAAATGCCTTTATCCTTTCCTTACACCCTTGCTGTGTGACTCATTCCCATATTAGGTCAACATTAGTTCACTGACCATACTTATAATCCTGAAAGTTAATTATAGTTTGACCCATATTGTACCCTCAACTGTGATTTTGCTATATGAATGACCCCTGACAAAGAAACTTGCTGCTGCCTCCTCACAACCCCTCCTGGTAATCCAGGAGCTAATTCTTCTACTCATTTCCAATAAAACTCCTCTGACTTTTCCTTTTGAGTCATAACTTTATTCTTCAATGTTGTAAGACCATGAAGTCAGCACATCTGACATCTAACAGGTGGCAGTCTCATATCACCATTACATTTTTAATCTGTTAATGATTTATTGCCCCACATTTAATCTGTTAATGATTAAATGTGGGGCAATAAATTCATTTTGCCTTGTCCTTGTTTCATAAGACTTTTTAGGGTCATACTATGTGTTATCCATTATTAACACATAGTACAGTTTTAAAGTAATGTAGGACAACATGGAATTCACTAAACAATGTATAAATATGATCAAATAAATAATCTTGAGTGTAACCATGAAAGCAAAATTTTAAAAATAGTTCAGTTGATTTTATACAAACATGACAGGTCTATTTATCTCTACCCTTGTAACAATAATATTATTTTCACTTTTGTAATGGGGATAGATTCTTAATTATCTAGCTGCATTATTTTCCCTGTTATTTCTAGGAATTAAAAGCTCAGCTTTGTAAATACTCTTAGTACAAGAAGAGCATGTGAGGCTGTTACAGGGAGCAATAGTGTGGACCATAACAATCAGTAATCATAACATTTTTTGTTTTGGATTAACAAATCACATAATTTCAAAGGAAATCCTAGACTACGAATATCAGGATAATTGTTTACCCAATTAGTTTTTAGAGTTTTAAACTTGTGCTAGGAAATACAGCTTATTTTCTTTAGTCTTCTGTTTTCAATCAAGTCCATAATTTTAACTCTTTTTGTAGATCAGTATTTAGTGAATTGTTTTCTGCATTTTACACACAGCAAGAAATATTAATATGTGCTTGAAGAAAAAAATAAATTTTATGGTAGATTTCAATGAAATCAAGTAGGGTTGCCAGTGCAATATTCTCACAACTTTTAAAATACAAACATGTATTTTATATGATGATGAAATATATATATCTGCAGAAACTATTTGACTTTGTATGCTTTATGTTCTTAGTACATGTCAAAATATCAGGGTCTAGGTTTTTTTGTACTGTCCATAGACAGTTACTATATTCCTTATTCTTTAGGATTTGTTAAGTAAATGATCTAGAACTTTGTCAGTCATCCATTACCCATGTGACCCTGGGAAAGAGATGTAAATTTTCTGAGCCTTAATCTGTTCACACACACTGAGGACAAAATTTGTATCTGCTTCATATAACTGCAAAATTAAAATATTTGATCTTTGCAAGATGCTTAGCATAAGACATGACAAAGGCAAGAGAAACAAGTAAGTGAACAATGGTAATATATTACTTTTAAATTTCCATATATAAAAATGAATATTTTACATGGATGGACAATAGAATGAATGCATAAACCCCCTTTTAATGCTTGATGGTTGGATCTGTATTGCAAATTGCTCTAAGCAGAACAGTTACCCATTTTTATATGCCTAGACCCAAACCCACTGTTTACTTTTCTATTGTTAAAATAAAAAAAATGAAAACTATATTATAACTTAATTTAGAGCTTTGCATGAGTGTGAGACTATTTCATTACAGCTTTTTGAAAAGTTGCATTTCCTTTTGTTCTCTCTGAAAGGCAATGGAATATGTGAAATTTATAAGTGGAAAGAAAAATACAAACATAAAAATTTATCTAAGTTTTCAGGCCCAAAAGTCAATATATAGATTGACCCCACTAAAATTCTAACAATGAGCGTTTTATAATTCAAATTCTGACTTCTGGTCAGAAGAAAATGTATCAGCAAATGTTCTTGGTTGTGTTAATGAGCTTTTAGCGTTGTGAAAGTAATTATTACCTACAAGGTATCTGGCAATTTAATTCAAGATAAACGAGGAGAAAGGTTTAGGTTACCTACAGTGATACAAAGAATTTATATAGAAGGTTTGATAGGACTTTATTTTATTAAAACCATACAAGAGATGATCAAAATATACAGTTAATCTATAAATTTAAAAAAATGTAGTAAAAGGCACATTACAATTAATTCCTTTGAAGATATTCTCTTTTGCTTTCAACACAGTTAGCCCATTGTTTTTGTCTCTGAAGCAGCTCTGAAAGTTCTCTTTCCTGTCTTTACAATGTGTGATCAAATATAAGACGAATGCAGCTGCCAAGTGACATCTGACGAAAATGTATTCTCATGAAAATATCACCATGCATCCCTACCCACCTTATTAACTGCTGTGATAAAACTTCGCTATCTGACTCTATGTGAGTTCTGGCTCTTTGCCAGAGTCAAAATGACCATTAAATTTAAATGTTTCAGAGTCATTTAAGGTATCAAGACAGCCCAGACTATACAACTAAGGACACTCATGAAAGGAAACTTCCAGAACTGCTTCAGAAGATAGAAAGAATGATAGTACAAATGTGATGAAATTGAGGGGGAGTACTTCTGGAGGAAATTAATTAATGGTAGTCTCTCTTTCACTATAATAGCCATTTGTAAAACTTTAGATATGCATCATATTTTCCAATCACAGCTCATATATTAAAATTGTAAGGATAACTTTTGTGTGAAGAAATATCCAGAGCAGAGGCTATAGAGCTGAATACAAAATACTATTTATTTTCATCTTAAAATAAAGGGTTGAAAATACAATATAGAGCTGCTTCTGGCTTTGGCAAACTATTTTATTTAGCACTTTCTTCAGGACTGTGAATGGACCATATTTCACGTTAATCAGTTGGAGTTCTATAAAGTCTCAGAATACTAAATAACTTAACAAATGACCTAGGTGTTTCCTGCAGAGCATATTATTTTTTAAGAGACCTTGTTAAAATTTTTAAATTTGCTGTTATTGTATCATTTTATGTCATTTATTTCTTGTATTACTACAGTAGACCATATACAGAACATTAACATTGTATAAATTTGCTTTATTGAAGAAGGAAGACAGCAGAATTACAATTAGGAATCATAATTACTTTTACCTATGTTTACAAATTTACTGATTTAATCTGTGTTTTAAAGTTTAACCCTCTTGACATTAGGAACATCCCTTTCTTTTTTGCCCTCTTGCTTAATTTGTGTTTCCGCCTATTACTTTAATGCATATCATTATTTGAGGTTATAGTACAATGGAATTTACTTTCCACAACAAAAAACCTTTTTCTTTTCAGTAATTCCTATGGAGGTAAAACAAGAGCTTCAATTTGCCCTGGTACCATAACCTTATTTGGCTTGTCTGATTCACACAGAAAAATAAATAGTTCTTTTAAACTAAAAGCCAAAAGGCATGTCATCAGTTGCACAGTAGGCATCTGGGTAAGTACACAAATAGCTGATTATGGAGGGTGTCACTGCCATTTCTCAAACCCCACTGAGTCCAGTAATATGTATTGACCAAGGATAAATGTGTTTCCTCTCTGTGGACCACACTTTCAGCAGATTTTTTATTGCTCCAGCTCAAAGAGACAAAATAGATTTTGATTGGGCCTAGGTAGCTGCCAGAGGTCTCTAATCTGTAAGTGGCACTAATGCTAATTATATCCGAAGTGACCTGTAATGATCACTTAACTGTTTATCTTCAGCATTTGACATAGAAACCTTCCCTATTAAGGATAGGAATCACTGACATAGACAACCATATTAGCAAAAAGAACCAGAACCATATCTCACTTTATTATCAAATGAAATAGAAAATTTTAATGTTTCTGGAGAAAAATTACTTGTTAAATGGTTTTGTGTGTGTGTGTGTGTGTGTGTGTGTGTGTAAAATGATGCTAATAGTGACTTGTAAAAAAAAAAGGAAGGTCAAGTTTCCTATAAAGATAAATTCTTGAAATATTATACTTAAAATAATACTTATGAATAATCCAGTCTACTTTGTGCTTTATTCAGAAAGTTTTATAATAAAGTTTGTTGTTAAAAATAGGATATGAAAATTTCTGCTTGTGTACAATAGCAGGCACTCATTTGATGATTATTGTTTCCTTGTTTGTTTAATAATCACTAGATAACTTCACCTTTATCTTCTCTTCAAAAGAAGTAAGTAGAAATAGCCCATGACATCAGTATTATTTTAGGTGGAGAGCATTGTGGGGGAATCTGGCATGTATAAAGAGTTAAAAATATCTGCTATTCCAATTCTACATTAGGAACTGCATTTTATTTACATTTAATTCTTGGGCTAGGAATTTAGCTCAGTGGCACAAGTGCCTGCCTGACAAGTATAAGGTCCTGAGTTTGATCCCTGGTACTCCCCTCGAAAAAACCAAAAAACTTATATTTAATTCTCTATTTCTATACATACCTATTTCATTTCTTTCTATACATAGGTGCAATCACATTCCATACTATTTTAAACAGAAAAGGAGACAAACTATAGATATCATTCTGCACTTTTATTTAAATTGTGTGCATTTTCCATTCTAGCAGCATTAACAAGTGACAATGATTCTTTTAAAGTAAGTCCCACTATTATTCCTGTTTTATAGATAAAAAAGAGATGCACAGAGAGCTTAACTACCTAGCTTTTTCCAACCATCTTAGATTCTATCCTAGGAAATCTGCTCCAGAGAACTGAATCATAAATGCTGTACTCTACGCCTTTCTAAAAAGAGGTCACCCTCATCCTTTGCAATAGCTACTAGCCATTACATAGTGTAATTTATTATAATGAATTTAAGAATTTTTTTAGTTTATGAACTTTTAGGCTTTTGGTAGTATTTCATCACTGTAAATAGCACTGAGATACACATTTATGTACATGTAAACTTGCCTTATGTCTTTTCTATAATGCTGCATATATTTTGTCTACAATATTACAGTATTTTTATAGCATAGTTTTCCAATAAGTACCTATCTGATTTAAAATATAGTCACATTTGAAATTTTCATCAGTATTGAAAACTTTTTTATACTTTAAAATATTTTTTAAATGTTACCTTTTTTCATTCTTGAGCAGAATCAAGATCTTTTCCAAAATTTACTCCCCAAATGGGCCTAGCTTTTGTGTTCAGCAAGTTTGATGAGCATGTCATCTAGAACTTTTTAAAGACATTAATAAGTGCAATTATTAAGACAGAATTAGTGATTTTTCCATTAGGTTTAAATATACAGATGTTCTTTGTCCCAATGCATTTATTCCTTTAAGTGATTACTAATAATTTAACAATACTTAGTTTACTACTAGGTATTTTATACCAAATATAAAGTTAAAAATGAAATTAAATTTGATAAAATCTGTATGAAATAAATGCCATTATCCCCATTTTTCAGATTAGAAAAGCAACGCTTTGTAAGAGTGTGTGATGACAGCCAAATATTTAATATTAGTAGAAGCTGAGACCTGAATTCATGCTTGGTTTGAAATCTTCATTTTTATGTATCATGTCTATTTGAACATTCTGCTGTCTTTTCCTTTTTCTTTTCTTTTCTTTTTTTTTCTGTACATGCTAGAAGTCGTATCTTTTCTCTCACTTCTTTCTTAATTAAGTTTTGTGGCAGCAATGAAATAAATTCAATCACAAAATCTTCAAATAACAAAGAGTCAATATAAAAAACACAAGTCGTTAAGAGAAATAATTCAGGCACCCAAGCTTAAACGTTGCAAGGTTTCCAATGTATGAGAAATCAAAAGTATAAATAAAGAACAAACTAAAACATAGATATTAGGAAGTAGGATGGTGGATCTTCCTCAAAGATGAAGAGATCAAAGGCTAGGAGAGGGGAGGAAAGGAAGGGAAAGAGGATGAAAAAAGAAAATAAAATGTGTCATGTACATGCCCCAACTCACACAATGAATGTAAACTTTACATGTTATAATAAATACTAATTTAAAAAGATCTAGAAAAAATAGAAAAGTAAAAATGCAAGTAAAAGAAAGTAGTATGTATAGAAATTAAGAAAATGTAGAAAATAGCTTTGGAGACAGATTTTCAATAATTTTATGAAATTCCTTGATGTTCTGTTACTTTTTCAGAAATTCTCTGTTGTGTCTACAAACCTCTAGCCTTTGCTTCCTTAGCTTCTACTTCAGTGCACTTAACTCTTTCAGGGCATGATTTAACTTATTTCCCAATTGCCAGGTTCATGGTGGGGCAACATCATTAAGCCATGCACAGAGAACCTAACACTTGGTGCTTGAATAAGAACACCTTTTTTAAAGATGAACTGTACGTTGGATAATTCCTCAAAGTTGCTATAGCATTTCTCAATTCCTTTACCTGTAACCTGTTTTTCTCTTTGGCTTGTGAAAACACTCTATTTTTGTCTGTTACATCGTCCATAAAATTGTCCATAACTTCATCCACAAACCTCATATTTCACCCTGTTGGAGTCAAGCATCTCATTGTTTATTTATTATATTAGTCACAAGTTGTGCAATGTGAAATGACTATTTTTAAGATACATTAAAACCTTGGTCTGAAGATAACTAGTTCAGGGAGTGTTCTGAAAGAGGAGCAAGCATTTCTAATAAATTTTAATTTGATAAATAAGAAATGCCTTGTACTACCAGTAGTACAAAACACTGAATGTCACATGATGACAACTCACCCGATTGTTCTCTCTCTCAGTGGGATTGTGGGTGATCCTCTCTCAACAGCAAGAGTTTGTGGAGATCTTTTCTCAGAGGAGAAGGAGTAAAAGATGGAGGAATCCACGTTATGAGTGAGATTAAAGAGATGTAAAATGTGAGTAACAGTACAAAATTTCGTAGAAAAAATCACTACCCAGATAACGTTGTAGGGGTGTGGGTGATGAATCTGTAAAACGATAATGTGACGCCACATCTTTAAATGGAGGCAAAAACAAGTGTCATGCCATAGGTTCCTTATTAAAGTTACACCAAAAGAGAAAGATTCCATTGAGCCAATAGATAGCAGTGATAGTGAAAACTGTCCTACACAATAACCCTCCTCTCTCTTTTACCACACGTGCCAACCACGAAGCTTTTTAAAGGTCAGTGGAGGTTAATTTGTTTTATTAATTATATTTTGAATTTTCTTTATTATTTTATACTATATAACAGTGTTGCAATTATATTTATACAAATATTTTTGGTTTGTAGGACAAATCATCTGAGTTTTCATTATTTTTGTGGGGAAATTCGCTGTTACATACATGTGCTTTGATTTACGAGCATATTTCAGAAACAAATTATGCTTGAAAAACAATGTTTTACTGTACTGTAATACAAGGATTATCTTACATTTTGTGCAGTGAGTGTTCTACAGACCTCTTTGTATGTCTGAAATCTCATACAGTGTTTGGAAATTAATAAGTACCCTATAACTATTAATTAAATAAATGAATTATCAAGCCACATTGTAGTTTGTCATTCCTTCCAAAGAACATTTTTAATGGTCGATCTGAGATCATACATTAAGTTAATAGTTTAAAAACATAAAGATTTTACGTAAACCTAGAATTGTTTAGAAAAGTATACTTTAATATTTATTGGAAATATTCCTATATCCTATTTATTTATTTATTTATTTATTTTTTTTTTTTTGCGGCACCGGGGATTAAACTCACAACCTCGCGCCTGCCAGGGCAGGTGCTTAAGGCACTGAGCCAAACTCACAGCCCTGGTTTTTTGAGGCAGGGTCGCGCTGTGTAGCTCAGGCCAGCCTTGCGCTCGCGTTGTAGCCCAAGCGGGCCTCGAACTCACAATGCTCCGCCTACCTCAGCCTCCCGAGTGCTGGGATTAAAGGCGTGCGCCACCACGCCCGGCTTATCCTATTTATTTACCTAAAAATTAACATAACTCATGCACAGTATTTTGAACTAATTTCTCTTATTTGCATTTTAATACAGTTGTATATCTCTCAACAAGTTTCTTTGCTTATTACCCAAAAAGCAAAATAATTATAAATATTACTTTTGAAATGTATAGTTAACTCATTTACTCTAACAACACTTTTCTCACGCTTTGATGTGGAATATCTTTTTTCTATATAATTATTCATTTTTGGTCAATATTTTTCCTATTAAAAATTATTTTATATCAGTTTTGAGAACACACATGTATACTTTCAAGATGCAAAAATTATATTTTGAGCTTCTATTCTCCTTTTTTTTAACAACAAATATTTGTGCATAATTTAAAGCATGAACTTGATCTGAAGACAATTGGGAGAATTTGGCAATTATTCATTTCTGAAAATATGACACAAAAAGCATAACTTTCTGACTTCAGGAGAAGAACCCCCAGGCCACTTCAACTTCACTTAGTATATCTGCCAATGTTTCTTTCCCTTAAATATAGGCTTCCTCATGAAAGAATGATTCTTTCTTAAATAATAAATATAGCTATGCAAATCAAACTGAAATATGATAGAGGTTTTAGATGAGTGAAATTAAATGCATAGTAAATATTACTATGTAAGCATTTTTATCATTGAATTTCTATACAATTAAGACAATAATAATGAAAAAAAGTATGGAATGCTTTCATAATGGAAAGTAAATGTCTATTTTTGTCATACTTGAAAATTTTAAATATAATTCCTTGTTAATATTTGTGAACCAAATTTGGCTTCTTAACAAAATCACACAAGATACTTTAAGAAAATATAGATTCATGGATCCTATTTTAGAAATTCTGTGGGAACGTTTTAGATAGGTATCCATGAATAAATAAGGCTAAATATTTCACTTTTTCTGACAGGGAGGAAACACTGGTTCATGGTTGGAAACGTTCTTCTTTTGACATGTAAGAACTTGTATGACTATTTAATCAATTAGTATATGTGAATGGCAGAAAGAAGACTTGATTTGGGAAGACTGCTTGGATATAAAGTGCAGCAATATTACTATATATTAACTATTTTATTATATTAATATATATTACATAGGATTCTATATATGTGTGCCATTAAATCAATATTTAGTTTGACTCTGTTTCCTGTTTCTTTACTCACATTGTGTAAATTGAATTCTTTGATAAAATTGATTCAGTATTTTGTCTTTTGAATTGTATAGCCCAAACTCAATCTTGCTAGGCATTGCATAGATATCAACCTACATAGTTATAGGTTGCTTATCACTCTTCATGAAACCTACATTACATTTGATTTTTTACTCTCCCAAATGCTGATATGAAAAATAATCTTAGTTTATTTCTGGTGAATATGTTGGAATGCAATTGCTGGTGCATGAAGTATTTGGAGCTGTTATTTTATGAAATGCTTTTGTATAACACTTTAGATGTCTCTGTTCATTTGCTTTTTGACATAGTTTCTATAAGCCTTTTCCTGTATTTTGTCTTATTCCACATTATAATTTTTTGCTTCTTTTATTTTTTAGTATTAGTGTCTTTATGTTATTTAATTCATGTAACTCTGATCACTTGGATGTTGTAATTATGAATCAATTAGTTATAAACTGACATCTCAGGTATGTATGTTCCTGATTGTAAAGTATAAATTATAGTTTTTTAAAATTATTCTGAGCTAATATTGACTGTATTTTTTAATTAAGTTTATTGGTACATTTTAGGTATACATAATGATCACCTTCATCATAGAAATTTGTACCTGTACATGATTCTTTTGTCTACATTCTCTTACCTCTCTTCAACCCTCTCCTCCTATTTACAAAAGCTTTATTTCCACTTTTTCCTTCTCATGATGTTTTTTACTTTACCCTTTTTTCCTTTTCCCCTTCCACTTCCCAAGTTTGCCTCCACATTTGAACATTTTCTTTCTGTTTTACTATATGTGTTATACATTATGGTCCTTATTTACACTTTTGATTTCTCATTCAGAGAAACTATGTGGTATTTTCAGATGTGTATCTGACTTATTTCATTTAAGAATATGTTCTCAAGACAAATGCATTTACCAAGAAATGCCACAAGATTATCCTTTATGACTGAGTAGTACTCCATTGTTTAAAAGAACCAAATCTTATTTGTCTACTCTTCGGTTGATGAACATTTGGACCATTTCCAAACTTCAGCTATTACAATCTGTGTTACTATAACACGAATATGCATAAATCACTGTGCTATGATGCTTTTAATTCTTTTGGAAAGATAACAAAAAGAGTAATAGCTGTGTTCAATAGAACCTTTCATTCTAGCATTTTGAGGAATCTCCCCCATTGATTTTTGCAGTGGTTGCTCTAATCTATACTCCCACCATAGTGAAGAAGGGTTTCTTGTTCGCCACAACCCCTCCGCATTTGTTATTGGCTGATTTCTTGATAAAGCCATTCTTTCTGTAGTGAGATGGAATCTCAGTGCTATTTTAATTTCATCTCTCGAATGACAAGTGGTTTTGAACATTTTTTCTTTTATTTATTTGTTTTTTTCTACTTCTCTATCTAAGAAGTGTCTATTCATTTCAGATGCCCATTTTTGGATTGGGTTTTTACACTGGGGGAGGGATCTAGGTTTTTAAAAATATTTTAGACAGTAGTCCTTTGTCTGAGATAGAGCTGGCAAAAATTTTTTCTCACACAATGGGTTGTCTCTTCACTCTCTTGGTGGTTTCTCTTGGTGTGCAAAAGCTTTTTAGTAAGATGAGAACCCAGTTGTTGATTTTTTGTGACAGTTTGGATGCAACTGGAGTTGTGTTCTGTAAAGTTTTTGCCTACCCCAATGTCCTCAAAAGTTCTAAGTATTCTATCTTCCATCAGATTTAGTGCTTCTGTATTAATATTTATATCTTTGATTCATTCAGAGTTTAGTTTAGTGCATGGTGAACGATGAGTCTAGATTTCGTTTTTGGCATTTGGAAAGCCAGTTTTTGTCAGCGCGGTTTATTTAAGAGGCTATCTTTCTTCCAATGAATGTGTTTGGCCCCTTGCCAAAGATAAGATGGTTGAGTATGTCTGGAGTTGTTTTTGTTTTTTCTAATCTGTTGTATTCATGCTCAGGTCTGTTTCTTTGCCAGTACCATGTTGTTATTGTCACAGTATTTTGTAACATGGTTTCAAGACAGAGAATTTGATGCCTCCTGCTTTGTCTTTGTTACCAAGAAAAGTCTTTGCTATTCTAGGTCTCTTCTAGTTCCAAATGAATTTTAGGATTGTTTTAGGATTTGGAGATATGCTGTTGGAATTTTGATCGGGATTGTATTAAATCTATATAGCAACTTTGGAAGAATTGGCCATTTTTCCCTATATTGGTTCTTCTTACCCAAGAATAAGGGATGTCTTCCCTTTTTCTGATATTCTTTTCAATCTTCTATTTTACAGAGTACTGTAATTTTCATTGTAGAGACCTGTTCTCACTTCAGCAGTACATATACTAAAATTCATCGTAGAGACCTTGTACTTTCTTCATTAGATTTATTTCATTTTTTGGTATGCTACTGTGAAAGGTGTTGCTTTCCTAATTTTCTTTCAGTGAGTTTGCTATTCATGTACAGGAAATCTATTGAATTTTGAGAGTTGACATCTTATCCAGCTAGACTACAGAAGTTGGTTTTTAAATCTACAAGTCTTTTGGTGGACTTTTTGGGGTCTTTGATAATACTCCTATGTAGGATAATGATAATTTAACTTCTTCCTTTCCTATCTTTATTCCTTTCATTTTTCTGTCTTCTTTAATTGCTCTGGCTAATGTTTCCAGAACTACATTGAATACAAATGGTGAGAATGAACATTCTGATCTTGTTCCTGATTTTAGAATACAAGCTTTCCATTTGGTTCATTTAGTATGATGCTTGCTGTTTGTCATAGATGGTTTTTATCAGAGTGAGATAAAAACCATCTCTTTCAATTTTTGTTGCCAGACATATAGAAATATTTGCCTTGCTGAATGTAGATTACAATAAAGGAAAAATAACCACTTGTAAATTTCTCTGTGAATTGTTTTCATGAAGTCTAAAGTGATCTACTTTCGACATATCCTTCTTACATAAGAATAGCTCTAAATTCTTTATATTTGCCCACAGAAATATCTGTCCAAGTTTATCTATGATTGAATAGCTCTTTAGTTAAACAAATGTAAATTATTTGGGGCATTTGTACTCTTCCTAAAAAGTTATCTATTAAAAAAGTTATCTATTAAATGATACCTATATGTATTTTTTGTAGCTAATGAAGGGCTATTTCATTGTCCTTTGTCCAAAGACATTCTAAGACTAAGCTTTTACAGTGAATGACAAAAACTTAGTATGTCTACCCAGTATACACTTTCATCAATGATCCCATAGTCATTTTTATTACTAAAATTGAAATCAACATATAATTTTAATGTTAAATATCAGGACCAGGTCTAGCATTTTTTGTTACTTCAGTCATACCCACAACATAATATGAGATTCAAATATATTTATGATTAGGTTCATTCAGTCCTTCCATACAAAAACAATTTTGATTCATTAAGCATATTTGGGAGAAATAATTGCCTAAATATGCTGACACAGTATTTAGTGATAACCAATGAAATACAAATTATTCAAGGGTTAGTCTGATAGTCTTCACAATGATAGATCTTATTACTTATAACAGTGCGATGAAATTACAAGTAAATAGAAAGTTTGACAAACAATATGGCTTCAGCAATGCATGTCAGTTTCTTGAATGCTTAAAAGATTTGAAGTAACATTTTATGCTTCATAAGTTTAGAATATCAAAATCCATCTCCAAAGTCATTTAATTGAAGATATTTTTATTTTCTTTTGTGTTAAATATGTCATTAATGAATGAAACATATATACTTGCATACTGAGACATCAACTTTGTACTTAAAATGAGATTTTTGCACATGCATTTTCAGTGTTTTTATATTAGAAATCTTTTAATTAAATTGCAAATTTAAATTTCTTGAAAATGTCCACAGAGCATTAAAATATAATAAAACTATGGTTTGTCTATTTGCAGTACAAGTGAGCCTTTAACATGTCAGCAATAGTTTGGAAATAAAATGATACTAGTATTTGTAAACAAAATACCAGTTAATATTCATATATCTACAGATTGCACTGAGTTTACTTTGGTTTGGAATTATAACATCATGGCAAAAAGGAAAGCTTTAAGTAAATTAGTCGATATTTCTAGGTGACCAAAAGCTTTTAAAAGTTCAAATTAGTTGTTATATGATTAACTGGGTCTTAAATAATATTTTAAATATAATACTTAACAGGCCATGAAAAAGAAATGATTGAATAAATATGTACTTGGATGAGTATATAAAACCTTTGGCAATTTCCACTAGATACATGCAATTTTAGCTACTAGTAAACTTTGACCTTTTGTTTAAAATCATTAAAGTAAGACATGATACTAGAAAGAAGTGTAATATATTTTCATAATGTTAAGTCCAAATGAATGATGATACCATTAATTCATTGAAGCACACTAATCAATGCTATAATAGAATGTAATTATAATTATCTTTCACATTACCCATTGTATCGTTAGTCCCTAGATATCACTTCATAAGTCCTCTCTTCTTTTATCAAGCATTCCTGACAGAATTATATTGGTAATCTATTACTAAGGAAAAGGATATAGAGTTTCAAATGATTAATTTCAAGCAAGGTCATAAGAAAGATGTATTAACCAGGTATTAATGTGTTGAATGTGAAATCTTGGGGGAAGGTAAACAGTTTTTTATCTGTTACTATTCAGTAAGATTTGAAAAGTGGCTTTTAGTCACTGAAAAGATTTACTAAAATTTGATTAGCTAATACAAATTGGGCACTTGAGGACAGAAAACATAATGAAATATTGTAAAATTTTCTATTACCTAGTATCCCTAACCTTGAGTAGAACAAGAGGAAAACTACTAATACTCACAAGAAGAGAGTCAGCTATTGAAAATCAAAGGGAAATAACAAAAGATTCACCATTTAAAGTAAGTTTTATTTTGCAAGCAGTTTATTTTTCAATGCCTTAAATTTCTTATGTGTAAAATAGCAATAATAGCAAGTACCTAAAAGTGTCTGTTTGTGATAAAAATTTGATATAATGTAGGGAAATGTTCGCAATAAGGCCTCACAGTCTTTGGATAACAGGTCACATAGGTGTCACATATCTTTCATAGGGTTTATAAATCTTGCCAAAGTAAATAACTAAAAATGCAAGCTTTTGCAGAATAGAATACTCTAGTCATATGAGGAGTGCTAGGTGGTGAAACCGAGGAAATTCTACCACAGTGAGCTTGAAACATATCTGAAATATGAAAGATGTTTTTGGAAATTATTCAGATACATGGGTTCTATCAGAAAAACTTGCTTTGTTTTATGACAGGGAATAGAAAACAGTGATTGAGTCACTAACTCTGAATGCCTGAGTGTTTGCCTGCTCTTGAATTTCATGCAAAATGAATCAGGCACTATGTACTTTTTTGATTGCAGGTCTTTTTACTCAACTTACTGACTTTGAGATTCAAACATGTTACTGAGTAAACCATAACCATTTCACTTGTGTTTGCTTTGTAGTGTTGCATTACAGGAATACACCCATATTTAAATAACAGTATAAACATATAGATTGCTTGCCACATTATCTAATATCATATATCTAATATCATATAGCTCTAGTGATAATAAATAAAACATTTTGTACAGTTTTTTGTCAAATATTCACAATTCTCTTGGGAACTGATGCCTAGGAATATACATCTAGAACATAAGATAAGGCACACAATTAGCATTAGTATGCCCCATCAAGTATCTTTTCAAAATATTTATGTCAATATATGCTACCTCCAACAATGTCTGAAGGTTCCTCATTTTTACCAATGTTGGATTATGTAATTTATTTCAGTTTTAGGCATAGTGTTTGGTTTACAGGTATAGCTTACTTGAAGTCATGTCTCTGACATAACCATAAAAAGAAAATCAAAGGATTGTAGGTGGTTGATAGTAAGCAGCGGTTGTCCATATTCTCCGTGTTACACTCACGACTCTGCACTTCTCTGGCGGTGTCCAGGCACTGACTGAGTAGAGCACTGCTACAAGATCTTGCTGTTTCTGGTCCATGCAGATTTTCTTTGTGGGCAGTGTGTACACTGGAGCTCCTCATTAGGCCGGTGAGGACATTCTCAGGATTGCTCTGTAGTCAGAGATTTCATTCCCTCTCCCTTGATTATCCAGTCGTAACTCTAAAAATACGTATTTCCTACCTGGCACCTTCTTTGTACAGAATTCACCCCATAAAGAAATAATATGATATTTGTTTCTCTAATGAATAATTGTATCACCTTATCATGTATCTTCTGGCTATTTTAATGTCTTTTATTTTCTGTAATGTGTCAATTAAAGCCTTTTGCTGACTTTCCAATTGCAAATGTGTTTCTTTTTTATGGAAAAGTACTTTATATATTCAGGAAAGGATTTTTTCTCATAAAAATATTACAGATACAGTTTATCAGCCTGTGAATTATTGATTCAAATCGTGCTGTTTTTGATTAACACAATTTCTTTAAAGTTTGGCATGGGTACATGCTCATAATCCCAGCACACAGGAGGCTGAGGCAAGAGAATCACTGTGAGTGAAAGGCCAGCCTGGGCTACATAGTGAGTTCAATGCCAGCCTGAACTAGAGTGAGAACCTGTTTCAACATTCTTTCTCTATAATAAGTGATTATTATTATCGATATGTATGGTAAGCACATTTTTCCCTCTTTCTTAAAAAACTGTTCCTTAACTCCTCTGGGAAGATACCCAGAAAGGGAATAGCTACATCAAATGGGACCTCCAACCCTTTTTTGAGGAATCTCTACACTGATTTCCACAGTGTTGCTCCAGTCTACACTCCCACTGACAGTGGGGAAGGGTTCCTTTTTTTCCACCGCTCCTTCAGTATTTGTCATTGGTTGATTTTTTGATGATAGACACTCTTTCTGGTATGAGATGGAATCTCAGTGTTGTTTTAGTTTGTGTTTCTTGGACAGTAGGGAAAAGGAAAATAATGCAAGTCAGTTATGCTATTAGTGTATCTTAGTTCATTAAGAGGTAGGGTTTGTGCTAATATAGAGTGAAGAAATTTTTGTGCCTGTATCTTGTACACTGAGCAACTACTTTAAAGATAATAGCATGTAATGTATTAACTATTGTTATTCTCTTTTATTAACTATTGTTATTCTCCTGTTTTTTAATGAAATTCTGTTTTATCTTTTCTCATAAAATAAAATAAAAAATAAAATGAAGTAGAAATCCAGATATACCTTTGAGAGTGTTCAATCTGTAGTTCTATTTAAGTAATGTTGAAATCATGAGAATAATAAATCTAATCCACAAAAAAGCATTCTTTTAATACTTCAGCAATACCATTTAATTTCCTTTTATATCTGTATAAATCACTATGTCAAGAGAATAAAGAAGAAAGCTATGAATAAAGATAAACAAAAACATGACAATCACATGACAGGAACAAAAAGCATTTGGAAAATTTTTGACTCCTCTCTGTCTCTCTGTCTCTGTGTCTCTCTGTCTCTCTGTCTGTCTCTTACTGTCTGTCTTTTTCTCAGTGTGTAACTGTCAGCAATGTCCTAACAGAAGATATATCACTTAAACACAGATGGAATGTTCATTGACAAAGTTCAATAATTATATTACCAAAGTAACCAAATTAATTATTTCTACATAGAAATAGTTAAATTTAGAGATACTTAAGTTTAATGCTTAAGATTAGAATAAAAACAAAGATGTCTATTATAAACACTTCTACTAAACATTGAACTGATAATCCTAGAGTGCCTCAATGTCTTGGTTACTTTTCTCATTGCCAAGACAGAATACCTGATGCCCAAAATTAGGGCAGGAAAGTTTTATTTAGCTTACAGTTTTTGGAGGTTTCAGTCCATAATCAGTTGGTTCCAAGGCAGCGTGGCATGACTGAAGGGCAGTCGTTCGTGGCAGCTGCAAGCAGCAAGAATGAACAGGGCAAAAAAGGGAAAACACGCCTCCTTCCCTTCCTTATGTTCTATGTCACCCCTAGGTGGGTGTATCACTCCTGATACCAATCCCTATCCTAGACAATGACCCAATCACAAATGCTAGATTCATCTGCCTCCATGACTGCATGAGGCTTGTGGGGGGGCATCCAAACACAAACCATAACTCTTAATAAGAGATAAAATAAACAAACAAACAAAAAAATGATGTGCTTGAAGAAAAAGAAGTGAAATCATTACGACTTGCATACTTCATTTATATATATATGAATAATATATGAGAATACATGTATATGAGAAAGTAACATGACAACTGTATATGAACAAGTGAATACAATTAATAAATGGATTAAGTATATTTTTGGTGCAAGATAAATATATAAATTAATATTTCATATAGTCACAATAAACTACAAAATATGAAACTCAATGTGCTATACTATTTTCATAAATATATAATAGAAATTTTATAAAATATGCAAAAAAATTACACTGAAAATTTTGAAACATTGTTAATATGCTGTTTCATTAAATACAGATTTTTCTGATACTGGGACATAACACATGGGCAGTTTTCACAGCTATAAAGGTGACTTAACTTTGCACAGGGTAATCACATGTCCACATGTAGAAACTGTAAAAGGCAGTTTCTGTACATCAGTTTGTTTGGGGTTAGCTATTTGCCTGCAGACTTGCTAAATTAAATAATTCTGTGAACTCTAGGGGATAAGAGATTCCCTAGTTGTCTTCTACTTAGAGCCTGAGGCTATTAGAGATAGCATATAGTAACACCAACTGTGAAAGCCTGAGGAGGGAAATTATTGGGATGTGAATTAATAGCCGGTGAAGAAGAAGGATTAGGCTGAAGGTCCTCAGAAACTGCCTCTGAGGAGCATTTTATTGTGATCTATTGAAACAAAAACAGCAACGTTACAATGTAGTAATTAATTACATCGATTGATCTTTTGAAAATTAAATCAGTTGAGTATTTCTGAAACAAATTTGTTTTGGACATGAAATACTATTCATTCCATGTTATTAAATTAAATTTTTGGTTGGCTAGAATATACTTAAAGTTTTTGTATTTACAGTCATGATCCACTTTGTTCTGATAATGTGTATTTTAGGTTTTGATGTCAGAGTTACAACAATTTCATAAAATTGGTTATAAAATGCCTCCTTTCCTATGCTTTGAAGGATTTCATATAAGATTAATAATTATTCTCTTAAACACAGAAAAACCTTGGTTTACAAGCATAATTCTTTCCTAGAAATATGCTTTTAATCCAAAACATTTGTATATCAAAGCAAATTTCCCTTAAGAAATAGTGGAAACTCATATTTGTTTTACAACCAAAAAATATCCATTTAAAGTGATTATAATACTGTACTATAATGCAAAATAGTAAAGAAAATACAAAACATAAAGAAAAATAAAGAAACTAACGTGCATTTACCTTTGAAAAACTTTGCGATTGGTGTGAGGGAGACAAAAATCACTGCTATTCATTGGCTCTATGGAATCTTTTTATGTAGAACTTTAACAAGGAATCTCTCTAATGACACTTGGTTGGCTTTTTTTTTATAGGATTTTGTAGAAATATGGCATTAGATTGTCATTAAATAGATTCATCACTTGCACTGCTACAACCTTATTCGGGTGATTGTTTTAAATAAAATTTTGCACTGTTTTTCACATTTTACATAAATCTCTAATATCATGTGCTATGAGGGATTCTTCCACCATTTTTACTTCCTTCTCTGCAGATGAAATCTCCATAAACTCTTGCTGTTAGAAGATGATTACTCACAATCCCACATCAAGAAAGAGAAGAACCATTGGCTCAGTTGTGATCATGTGACATTTTGTACCATATTCTACTCAGTTTCCCAGACATTGTTCACTGACCAAGTTCAAGTCAGAAGTTTTTAGAAATGTCTTAAAGTTAAGTTAGAAGCATTTCTTCATTTTATGGAACACAAACAAAAGTTACTTGCAATCCAAAGTTTTACTATACTTAGTTGAGTTTACTCTGTATTAATTAGAATTCTCTGGGGGACCAGAATCTATAAGTGCATAATTATGCAGAAGACTTATGAAGCAGGCTAATATGATCAGAGCTAGAAGACTTTACAATGGTTGTCTGCAAGACCAGAGGCAAAAGAAGCCAAAATGACTATCTACACACTGGAGAACTGAAAGATCCAGTAGCTGCTCAGTCTAATAAGATGGAAGCCACAGAACAAAAGGCCTAAAAGTTGTGGCAACAATTCAGAAGTGGAAGGTCTGAAAACTCACTAGAGTTACCAGTGCAAGTCTCCATTGGAAGTCTAGAGACCAGTGTCCAGAGGCAACAGGGAAAGTTGGAACTTTTCTGAAATGAACCAATTTCCTTCTTTCCAGGTTACAAGCCTGGAGGTTAGTGTTTCCCATATATTTGGGTGAGTGTTGCCCCTCAGTTTGCTTGCCTATGTGCTAATCATCCATAGATATACCCAGGACTGTGCTTTCCTGCTCTGCTAGGTTTTTATTCAAATCAAGTTGATGTATCATGATAATCAGTCACCTCAAAGCGGTTTTTTTTTTTTTATTTTCATGGTAAGAAAGTATTCCCTAAGATTTGTGAGCAAAATTACAGTATATTTTTTCTTTTTTTATTAATTTCCATTCATTTCCTGATTTCAGTTGTTTGTATTGAATATTTTACATTGTTTTTTCTCAATGTGCTGGAAGAAGTTTATTTTCACCTCAATATAATTTTTTATTTTTTTTGTATCATTTATCTTGCTTGGGTCTTATGTCAGCTTTTCACCATTGTTACAGAATACAAGAGAATAACAATTTAGAGGAGAAAAGGTTTATTTTAGTCCATGTTAAGTTGGTTTTATTGTTCCTGGACCTGAGGGCGAGGCCCGCAGAATAGTGTGGTGCACAAGGGGAGCAGAAGTTTCCCTCCTGGAGAAACAGAGAGAGCACGGGTCTAGGGACAAGCTTTATCCATCCACAAGGAGACCGCTTCTCCTACATTTTCCATCACTTCGCAATAGTTCCAGGCTGGGGACTAAGTCTTCAACACTTGAGAATTTGAGAGTCCTCCTTCATCCAAAACATTATAGGCCCTAACTCTCCAACAGTAAACAATCAAATCTTTTATTATATTCAAATATTACTCTTTTTTTTCCATGTCTAACACTGGATGACAGACAATATTATGTTACTTTGTGTTTGGTAAAACACTTTAAGGCATAGTTGTAGGAAAGGATTTTCTAAAGAGAACCTCTACTGCAAAAGAAATAGCAGCAAGAATCAAAAAATGGGATTATAACAGACTAAAAAGCTTCTACACAACAAATGAATCATCTATAGAGTGAAGAGACAACCTAGAGAAGGAGAAAACAATTTTGCCAGCTACTCCTCAGACAGAGGTTTAATAAAGGAACACAAGCAAAAAAACATTTTAAATTAAAGATCCAGTGAAGAAATGGGCTAGAGAAATAAACAGACACTTCACAGAGAAAGAAATACAAATAGTTAAAAAACATATGAAAAAAAAGTTCAATATCTCTGGCCATTAGAAAAATGCAAATTAACACTAAGATTCTTTCTTACTCTAGAAAGAATGGCAATCAAACAATAATAAGTACTGGCTTTGACGTGGTGAAAAAGGAATCCTCCTGCATTGTTGGTGGGAGTGCAAATTAGTACAACTATTATGGAAATCAGCATGGAAATTTATCAAAGATTTGGAATTAGAAATTCCATATAATCCAGCTATTCCTCCACTAGGTATCTTCCCCAAAGAGATTACGTCATTAGACTACAGCAATACATGCACACAGATGTTTATAGCATCATTAGTAATAGCTGAGTCCTGGAAGCAGCCTGTATACCCATCAACAGATGACTTAATAATGAAAATTTGGTGTTCACATATAATAGAATACTACTTGACTAAAAAGAAAGATAAATTTGAGACATTTGGAGGAAAATCAAACTCACCTGGAAAATATAATACTGAATGAAATAAAACACACACAAGCATAAATAATGCATGGTACTTCTCATTTGAGTGGAGCAAAGTAAAGACAAACAAAACGATAAAGGATGGATAGAAAAAGACAAAAGAACAGATCTTGTCCAATAGGGAAATACTTGAAGGGATGAAGATTGAGGGTTGAGTAGGAGGAGAAGGTGAATGAGAGGAATAAGGATATCCCATGTACAGGATCCTAATAACTCCAGTCAGTGGAAGCATTATATGCCATAACATGAGCTAAGACAAATAATATCAACAAAGCTGTAAAAGTTTTAGGTTGACCAGAAGAGGAAATGTGAGTGGGAGAGAAGGGAAAGAGGACTAGATTTTAAAAAAGCTGTGATATGTACATGCAACCATTCCCCAAAATATTTTTAAAGTGCATGAATTACAAAAATGTACTAATGCAATACAATATAATACAATACAATACGAAACTCATAGTCCTAATTAGCAGGGTTGGTAACGTTTTAGTTTAAATGAATGACATGCATAAATGAATCACATTTCTACATAATAAGCATATGGAAATTAAAATACAAACAACTATAATTTCCAATAAAAAAGAAGCAGAAAAAACTTCATATCTGACTTATTTTAGATTTATGTTTTCATATTCGAGGTTGGATATAATTACACAATTCTTTTTCACTTCGATTTTGAAGCTTTTGCTATATTAGTCACTAAATTTTGTTGAACATAAACATATGACTTTTCTCCACAAAGCTAACATATACTAAATATTATGTAATGGTATAGAAATATTTTATCACTATCATAAATTCTACTGAAGTATATGAATTGATTTCCTAATATTAAACTATCCTTGCATTTTTAATACAATTCATATGTTATTGAAATATTCTCAAAATGTCTTATTACATAAGAGTGTACTGAAAAATTTAAATTTACTGTTTAATTGACAATTGCTATCTATATTTTCTGAGTGAAATGCAAGGTTTTGATGTATATATACATTGTAGAAAGATTAAATCAATCTATATTACCCATCACCTCACCAACAATTTTGGTGATAATGATATTTAAAAAACCTACTGTTTAACATGCACAATATATTATTATTAAATTTGGTCAGCATACAGTGCCATAGATCACAAAAATTTATTCCTCTAGTATAAGTAAAACTTCCTGCTCTCTTTAACATTTTTCTCCTTATCCATTTTCTCCCCTTCCCAGTCTCTTAAAATCTCATTTTCACATATTTTAATTTAGGTGGATTTTTATTTTTTAAATTCTACATACAAATTAGATAATACAGTATTTGTCTTTCTGTAGATGACATATTTTAGTTAGCTTTATGCCCTCCAAAGCCCTTCATGCTGTCACGAATGCCAGAATTTGTAAAGGTAAAGGTCGTATAGTATGTACTTCACTGTGCATATGCACTATATGACATTGACCATAAAACTAGTGTTTAATAAATACAGTGTTCAAGCATTGGGAATTCATTCAAACCTCTTACTTATTCATCTTATGCCCATTTAATAAGTAAAAGCATTTAGCTAAAGAAGGACTTAGTAATTAGTTCAAAATGCACCTTACTGAAAGTTAAAACTCTTGTATTTACCTATCACATAATATTGAACAACATGAATGTTAATGCAATTTTAATTGATTTTGCTTTTTTGAATTGTCTAATCTACCAGATATGCTTTTAACCAAATTTCATGGCAGTGGGCTTTGTGTGTGATGATGTATCAACCATAAACTTTGCTATACAATAAGCTTTTTGCTAAGCAGTACAACTCTAGAAGGTTATATGGATACTGGAGTTACCTGCTAGAATAAATTGCATGTTACCCCAATAAACAGAAACTTCCACTTCTCAAACTTTTTTGACACTGAGTTAGTTAACAAATTGAGAACAGGAGAACCTTATTTGTACTGCTTTGAGTTATTTTCTATGGAATTTAAAATGCCTAATTCCATTTTTTCAGTCATTTTCAATGCACTTTGGTGTAGCTGTCCTTACTTTAAACTTATAATATCTAAATCTGGGAAACGTGTTTACTTTCCTAAAATTGATATTCATCAGCACTTCTAAATACTCACCAAATCTTTTCTCAAATGCCATTGACAATTTTATTGTCTTAAAGACTTTATTTTCATTTTCTATTATAAAGGATTGCATAAACTTCTGATTACCCACAGTTTTCTAAATCTCTTCATTTTCATGTTCACTAATAATTGAGTCTTTCCTCTGTGATTAAAATGTCTGCAAGTCTAATAATTCATCCATTCTTATGCTTCTACCTGTATTTCAAATATCACTGTCACTCTTAAGTAATATCTGGTTCATTCTTTTAAAAAGTTGAAGCCTTCTCTGAAAAACCATCACTAAAAAATTCACAGATACTGTTCAATAGGTATTGAGTTAAAATGAATGCTTTGTATTATACATACATATTTCTAAAAGTATGTTGTCTTTCATCAATTGTGACATAATGTTTAATAATGAAAAAATAAAAACAAGAAAATAAAATGACCCCTTGCTTTATTGTTAAATAGAAAATTTACTAAAAAGTTTTTGCATGTCAAAGGAAATCTCCAACAGAGTGAAAAGAAAACCCATGAATTGGGAAAATATCTTAGCCAATTGTCCATCAGACAAAGGACATCTATCTAAAACATATAAAGAATTAAAAATAATCAGGCCCCTAAAATTCAAGGACCTGATCCAAAAATGGGTATCTGAGATGAATACACACTTCTCAGAGAAACAAATACAAATGGCAAATAAATATATGAAAAAATGTTCAACATAAATGGTCATTTGGGAAATGCAAATTAAAACAACACTGAGATTCCATCTCACTCCAGAAAGAATGGCCAAGTTTAAAAAATCAAGCAACAACAAATCCTGGAGGGGCTGTGGGGAAAAAGGAACTCTTCTCCACTGTTGGTGGGAGTGTAGACTGGTGTAACCACTGTGGAAGTCAGTGTGGAGATTCCTCAAGAAGCTAGGATTAGAGATCCCATTCAACCCAGCTATCCCTCTTCTGGGCATTTTCCCAGAAGAATTGAAAACATCATACCACAGTGATATCTGTGCACCCATGTTTATAGCAACCCAATTTATAATAGCCAGATCTTGGAAACAACCCAAGTGCCCATCAATCAAAGAATGGATAAAAAAGATGTAGTATTTTTATACAATGGAGTACTACTCAACTATTAAGAAAGATTGCATTGAGACTTTTATAAGTAAATGGTCATGACTTGAGACCATACTCATAAGTGATGTAAATCAAACCCACATGTGTAAATACCATAATGTCTCCCTAGTGTAAGAAATGGGAAAAGTATATATGATCCAAAATCTATAATAAGTACTATAATATAACAAAATCTATAATAAATACTATAGAAGGGTATAATAAATACTATGGAAGGGTAAAAAACAGCTCAAAGGGGGAAAGAGGGAAGGGAAAAGGAAAAGACATAAATCTGTATATATGTATATGTAAGATAACTAAAACGAACACACTGCTGAATGTATTCGTTTTTGAGAAAGAACAATACTGATATGATTAGATCAATTTTACATGTCTATATCTGTTAATGTAAACAACCATTATAAAGATAACGATACGTGATATTGCAACCATTGTCAAGTTTCTATCATCCTGTTTTGTAAACCTGTAATATTACTGTCCTGCATTTACTCTAGTCGTTTGTCTGGTTTTTTTTTTGTCTTTGTTATATGTCTTTTATTCTTTTCTTCTGCTTAAATAAAAAGAAGAAAGAAATTTTTAAAAAAATAGAAAATTTCTCAAAGGTTGTTTTTTTCTGTTACACTGAGACATTTTAACTTTTTTTGGATTTGCCATATATTCTTCCAGTTTTTCTTGAACTCAACAGCTGTTGCTATTAAAATCAGTCTCTCCATGTATTTTAGGCTTTCTCTATTGTAGAAATTCAGGATAATAGCTGACCACATCATATTATAAATACTCTCATTTCATTCAAAGCTGAAGTAAAAGTCTCCTTAGTTACAACCTAGCAAAACGAGTTGAATATTTTTGCTGCTTTTTGATTTTTCTTATGGCGAGTAGGATTCTAACTTGAAAGCCAGTACTTCTACTCAAGCTGATAAATGGGGCTGTCCTTAAAAGTGCAATTAGGACATGTTAGTGCAGAGGTTACATCAGAAATCATGAAAATTAAGCATTCATAACATTAGATCAAAAAGGGTTTGTACATCCTACTGATGATCCTCCTTTTAAACAATCATGCAGTCTTTAGATTGCTTGGGTATCAAAACATAGAAAGCATTAATAAAGCAAAAAATAAGCATGAAATGAGCATTACATGCAGTTTCTAATGAAAAATGTATTAGTTCATATTAATGCAAGCAAATGGAAGTTAAAATGTTCAGGATAAGCACAATCACTTGCAAGACAGTATAATCATTCTTGATGCTCCAAACAGTAGAAAAATAAATGTTCCTAGATGCCTGGAAATTTACAAAAAATAAAGTTTATTTATTTGCATTGGGACATCCCTTGCTATTCATTGGGACATCCTTTCCTGTTCTAAACACCATACTGTAATAGAAATGAAAATCAATTCTTGCATTTGTCAAATAAATAAATATGTTGAAGTGGTATTTACATGACATGGTAGATTTTGGGTGTTAAATGAAGAATAAGACGTATTTCCTACTTTATGAACCTATCTTCTAGTCAAAGGAGAAATGTGAATAAATTGCAATGAAAGATTAAGATTAATCTGATATGTGTTCAGAAACTTACAGAAAATAGGAAGAATATAAAATTTAAATAAATGAATAAAAAAGTGAATCATTGAAAGATTCTATTAGGGTAGAATCTCTAATGGTGCCAATCTGCCAAATGAATTCCCACACATGCCTCTACAGGTATCTACTTGAAAGCATAAACTGAATTTAAAAATTTTAACCTTTGGATTTTACAGTGAAAATTTGTAGACTGTCTAATTATTGCAGTAGTTAATACATAATTTAAATTAACTTCTTTAAAAAAGAAGTTAAATTTTGAGCCAGGTGTGGTGGCGCATGCCTTTAATCCCAGCACTTGGGAGGCTGCAGTAGGAGGAGCGTTGTGAGTTCAAGACAGTCATGGGCTACAACGGGAGCACAAGGCCGGCCTGAGCTGCATAGTGCTAGTGCAACCCTGTCTCAAAAAGCTGTGGCCGGGAGTTTAGCTCAGTGGCTTAAGCGCCTGTCTGGCAGGCGCGAGGTTGTGAGTGCCCGCCCGGTGCCACAAAAAAAAAAAAAAAAAAAAAAAAAAAAAAAGTTGAATTTTAAAAGAAGTTCACATAAATTATCTATTAATTATTATAATATGACAGATATTTATCAGGTGTATCTATTGACTCTCAAGGAATTAAGAAGGCTGTTAATTTTTCTTTCAGTCAACTTACTGTATATTTAGGCTAAAATTCCATCCAGACTTATGGTGACTGTTGTGCTGAATTGCAGCTGTGTTCATATTATATTTATTTAATATTACATTATTTTCCTCTCCTTTATATATTATTATATACTGGCAGGATAACCTTATTTAGATAATTTTATCCAATTTCTAAAGAATTTTCTTGGGAATTTATCTGCATTTGAAGAAAAATCAATGTTTCTTTTTAATTATAAGTTTTATTCTATGATTTCATCCTTTTCATTCAGGACTCAATTTAAAAGTATAGACTAGGTGTCTTTATTAATTGTGAGTAATATACAAATGCTCCTTGTACTGAAAGTCTTAACAGCAAACATTTGTTTTCCACAGTTCTGAAGCTTGAGATGCTCCGGTGTCTTAGGAGGGCTTTCCTCTTGATTTCTATGAGCAGATTCTCGCTATATCCTCACAGCACAGAAAGATAGTAAGCAAATGCTCTTTTTTTTTTCTTTTTTTAATAAAGACAATATCTTAGTTACTTTTCTCTTCTTGTTGAGAAAAAATACCCAACACTCAAAATTAAGGGAGAAATTGTTTATTTAGTTTACAGTTTATAGAAGTTTCAGTTCATAATCAGCTGGCTCCAAGGTAGGGTGGCAGGGCCGAGGGGCAACAGTTCTTGGTGGCAGAAGAGAGTAAAAAGAAACAAGAGCAAAGCGGGGAGAAAATCTCTTTTCCTCCCTTATATTGTATGCAGGCCAACCACCCTGGGGTCAGTGTAGCACTCACATGCACAATCCCAGCACTAGACAATGAACCAATCAAAAACACTAGAAAAGCCTGACTCATCATGACTACATGAGGCTTTGGGAGGACATCTAGATATAAACCATAACAGACACTAATATCATTTATTAAGATTTAATAGATCCACCCTTATAACTTGAGTATCTCCCATATGTCCCATTCTAATACCATCACATAGAGGGTTAGGATTTCCACATAGAGAGTTTAGAAGGAACCAAACAATGAGTTCATAGCACTAGAATACTATATTAATACTATATTAATAACATCAAAATGTGAAGATTAAAAATAATGCTTTTTTCAGTCAGTGTGTAATGACTATCAAAATCATATGTATCTAAAGTAAGTAACAATAAAATCTGAAAATATTCATGTTTGTTCTCCTTGATTTCAGGCATTGCTGGAACTCAGTCAAGGTAATAATCTTCCTTTAAAATATGAATGCAATCTGTATTTTATTTTATCAACATGTTATTTCAATAGTGTTTGACATATGTGTATATAGTGTATTGATATACAGAATTAAAATATAATTCTGTAGTACAAAAATAAAATTGAATTAAATTAGAGTTCTACCAAAACAAATGAATCCTCAAATTATTACTTATGTAAGCTGGGTAAAGCAACACAAAATCAAATCAACTTATCACTTCTAAAACTGGAGAAAAGGAAAAGTGAAGGGAACAAGTAAAAATGTAACTGATTTATATCTGAACCCTTATGTCATTTTGTTAATTTACATATGCAGGTATATCTGTTTATCCTCACTTATATTTCAGGCAGCAGTCAAATAAAAAGATGCATATCATTACCTAGTTTTCTAAGTTGGTTTAGTATGGGAAGAAAGCCAAAAAGAGAAATTTGTTAGTCTTTTTTTTTTTTTCAATCTGTTTGCTTTTAATCCTCCCCATCAAGTCCCTCACATGGACTACACTAAACGTTTTGTTGAAATGTCATCTAAGAAAGAAAGAAAAATGAAAATCAGATCGAAACCCTAAAATTTCCTACACTTTTGTTTTGGAAAAAGCAGATGGTTAGGTTAAGCAGCCATTCTGGGGATAAATACACAGGTTTAAAACATAGTAATAACAAGAGTTACTTACAAAATTTGAAATTCTCTGAGAGCCAGGGAAAACCAGCATACTAAGCATTTTGTGTGTGTGTGTGTGCGTCTGTGTCTGTGTGTGTGTGTGTCTGTGTGTGTCTACTGGGAGGATAACTGGAGAGTGAAGACAAAATTATCATAATCACCCAGAGTTAATTATCTCCTTCAGTAAACAGGAATTTAGCAGAAAGGAAGTTAAATGAGAAAATAGATAAGGCAAAATACTCTCTGGGAGTATCAGGGCCAGGGAAAAAGTACTCCATGAATTCACTTGAAGTCTTCTCTCCAGCTAGATGGTTACAATGCTACCACCATCAAATGTTGTTATGTTTAATGTTTCCTTTCAGGGTTTGTAAATGGAATGGGAATAGCTATGAGAGATTGTGATGAGTGATAGGGAGACAGAGGGTGTGAAAGTTTGTAGGATAAATTGTCACTGTTGAAATGAATCTTTAGCTGATACTCAAAATGGGAAAAACCTACAACTCACTTGTGTCATATAAATAAATTACGCAAGTATAATATTCCTGTGTGTTCAGGAAGGAGTGGAGAACTGTATGAGTAATTCCCAACTATGAGGAAAATTCAGTGCTTCATAAGTAGCCAGGACACTAAGCTACAATTTAGGAATAATTAATAAAGCAACATTATCCTGAATTCCAGATGAATCAAAAATTATTCCATTGTAGCCCTGTATCATGAAACAATTAAACAGCTCATATTTTGAGTGTATGGTATCTTTGCAGCATTGAGGATGTGGATGGGAGAGATAGCAGGCAAAAATGAAGACATTTAAAGAATTTCAAATTAAAAATGTTTTGATAAGTTTAATAATTATTATATATTTCATCATGAAATAAAAAATATCATTAGAAGTGTTTTCTTTCATTGACTGATGTTAAATTTCCAGTAAACAATTTGAGGTTTATTAACTACAAGATAGAACATAAGCATTTTCTTCTAAAAAGTCAATTGATGTTTTAGGATAGGTGGTCCTAATTTATCAAAATAATTCAAAGAGCTGTATTACTTGGAAATCAAATTAAACAAAATATACCATTAGATATTATCCCAATTATGAAGGTTTCATAAAAAATAATAAAATGTATTGTGATTTATCAAAATGAAATAATGACTCCACAGGAAGTATTAATACTTTCCAAGCATGAATGGACTGTATTTATGTTCAATACACTTTTAACATCTCAAAGACATGTAGACATCATTTTTTTGAAAACTGCTACTGTTCTATATAGAATTTCTTCAAATAGCACAGGATTTCTCCGAAACCTCAACTCCTTTAAAAGATTTAGCTTTATCTTGAGATCATTTTATGAATTAATATGTTATACACTCAAACTTATGAATAAACACCCAAAAAGAGCACACAGATGTTTGAGTTGAAGAACACATCTGTTAACATATGAAGAAATTGTATGTATGGTAAATTGCATCTGCCTCATATTTTTCTCTTGATGGTAAATACTGCAACTAAAAATAGTGTTTTATCAATTAAAATCATTAATATCAGGAAATGAATCCTTAAATTTTATAATCTCGAATGTCAAATTTATTCCACTTTTTTGCTTTATAAAGGAAATCTGACAAAATGTATTTCATGAATCACAAGTGGGATTTACCTATAAAGTTATCTTTGCAATGATTAATTGTATGTAATTATTGAAAGAATTGTGTTGAGATACAATATGTCATCAACTAATGAAGTTTATTGTTATTAGGAAGCGAGATAGTAATTAGAATCACTTTCTAATTACATATCTGCATATTTTATATTGATATAAATAGCTGTATTATTTTCTCGACACCACAAAGAATAAAACAGTCATGATTTATTGCCAACTCTGGCAACCTGTGAAAAATCAGTTAAGTGAAACTGAATTAGCAATCCCTAAATAATAGTACACACATTTGAAAAGGATGCAATAGCCTAAAGAATTAAATGGATAGTATAAAATACTCATACAGTTGATTTTATTAATATGTTTGTGATTATATATAAATAGGTCATATCGTGTCTTGATCATTTCTACTCTACCTTCCTTTTTGTGTTCCCCGCTCCCTTCTCAGCTGCCTTTCCAACTCCATAGTCTCTACTTTTCTGTTTCCTGCTCTTTCTCTTTTATTTGTAAGTTTTTTGTGTTATTTATGTTTTGCTTCTCTCATATTAGGAAAATTTTGTTATATTTAACATTCTGTGATGGATTTATTTCACTTAGTTTTCTGGTCTTAAAATCCATCTCCATTGTACAAATTACTCAAATTTATTCTTTACAGTTGAGTAATATTTCATTTGTGCACATACCAAATTTTCTTTGCAAATTCATCTGTTGATAGGCATATTGTATAATTTAACATGTTTGTATCAGTATGGAGGCTGCTTAAAAACCTTAGAATAGTACAGTGGTGCATAAGTTTATGAACATAATTTGTTCTACATTTATGGAAAAGATTGTCATGTTTGTGCTTGTGTGGGAAAGATGACTAGGATCATTTTTATCCACCGGATACAGAGTTTGCAAACAAAACTAAAATTTTGCCAAACACTTCTGTTGTTGATCTAAATTGCTTTGCAAACAAAAGTTTTTGTGAACCAAGGCACCACTGTATTTTTATTTGACCCAGCTATACCACCTACAGCTGTGTCTTCTTGAAATATTTCAGTCATCATGTTACAGAGATTCTTACATATCTGTTTTTAACTAGGTGGTACTTATTACCTTTGAAAATGACCTGCTCCTGAAACTACCTGAAAAAATAAATTTAAAATAGAGCAAATATTCTATTAAAATAGCCTCATTGAAATTTTCTGCTATTGTAAATAGTCAAACTAGGTTACAGATTTTGTGAGATGCAACATATATTTGAAATTATATATAAAGAAAGCTGTAAAAACTCTTTTTAGAAAAAATATGCATTTCATGACCAATGTTTCCTTTTTAATATATATGTATTACTAACAGGTGGAGAATTCCACCTCTTCACCATATGTATTCTCATCAGCCCCTTATAAATTCAGACATGGGATGGAATTCAGTACTTTAGACAGAGTGGGTTGAATTCAAAACTATAGAACATGTCTTTTTTGTAGGGGATTAGGGCAACGTATCTTCCTAAAAACTGTACATAGTATTTCAAGGCTTATAACAGAAAAGTCTATGCTACATTAGTATTTATATATGTACCATAGTTTTTAGATTTTAAATTATTTTTTCAACTTCAAAATATGCTTTTTAATGTAAAATAGTGCATATTAATTAGGTATAATTTATTATTTTAATACAAATACAAGTCATATGCTAACAAACTAAATGTAACCAAAATTTTTAAGGTAGCAGGACATCTAGACTTATTTAAAATGCAGAAATATAATTTATGATTAAGGAAACATTGAGTATATATCTAAGAAATTAATTTTAGTGTATATTAATTGCATTACAAAATATTATAGCAAAAACTATATTATATATGTTCATATTATATATGTTCATGTTTACATTACATGACATACAGTTATTGTAGACAATTGGTACATGTACATAATTAATTTGAATTCATCTTTCCCCTTCTTTTAACCCTTTTTCATTTTTTCAGCATCAGATTAATTTATAGCATAAATCCTTATAAAGTTAATTATCACATGTACTGATGAACAACCACTAATTGGACAAAAACATATAAAACACATTGAAATAGAAAATATTAAAGAGGCATTTCATTACATCCCATTAAAATTCATATAAGCCTGTAATCCCAGCACTCAGGAAGCTAAGACAGGAGGAACGTTGCAAGTTTGAGATCAGCCTGGGCTACAAAGTGAACTTGAGACCAGTCTGAACTGTATAGAAAAACCCTGTCTTAAAAACAAACACAAACAAACAAACAAACAAAAACTCAGATAAATATAATTTATAATCCTTTTACTGGAACTAGGAAAATATTTTCCTGCCTTATTAATAATTCTAAAAAATAAGTTAGCAATATTTCAGGTAGATTTGAACAATTTATCAGTTTTTAAAATCAGGCACATTTTTAACTTGTATTAAACATATTTTTAACTCTTATTAAATGCTAATGTTTTCAGTAACCATAACTAATTCTTGTGGCTCATATATTAGTAATAGAATCTTAAATATTTGAAACTCTTTATAATTCTATATTAATAATTTTCTTTTTATTCAAACATCTCCATATATTGTGTAATCTTTCTACATTATTTTAATATCATTTGTGGAGGACCAGCTGGATGACTCTCCTTGAACGAAAGCAGTTATCTCCATCTTGGCTAAACCTGTCCCTATTTCCATACATTGATATGTACAGAGCTGGCTAGAACTTTATTTATCCTTTCAACTGGTTTTAAACAAAGCAAAATCAGTCTACCTGAGGTGCTAATGTGTAGTCTTTGAAGCAAGCTGATAGGTCAACGTCATCCCATTCCATAGCTCCCAAAAAACATGTGTGAGCTGAGTGGGAGGGAGAGCCATACTCCACCCTGTCACTGAGCTTGAGCCTGGAGATAAGAGGTTATGACTTCCCAGGGCACTACACATCAGAGCTGAAACATCAACCCCAAAACATTAGATACTACCTTGAATTGTGTTATGCAGGTTACTCTTTCTGCACCTCTTTCTCTCTACATATTACAGGGATGATTTCAGTTCCCTTACCTAACCCAGCTCACAGCACTCACATACTTCCTGCCACTCTTGCAATCACTCAGCCTAAGCCAGCCTAATTCATAATGAATTAATTGAATTAGGTTTGGACTTGGGTTGGGGCCTTTGTTTTGGATAGCTATCATTCTATCTGCACTTAGGACCCCTTTGGCACTTCACCATGTTGGATATATAATTGTGTCATTGTTTATGCCATGGGAAGTGATAAACTCTAATCACGAGGCTCAATATCAGTGATGGCATGGACTGTGGGTCTCCCTCAAACCCAGCTCACACATATTTTCTGGTAGCTGTGAGGACTGAGTAACACTGACCTGTCGCATTTCTTCAAAGACTACACCTCAGCACCTCAGCTAGACCAGTCTGCATTGCTTGAAGCCAATTGAATGGATAAGGAAAAGTCCTAGCTAGCTCTGTACATATCAGTATGTGGAAACAGGGCCAGGTTTAGCCAAGATGGAGATAACTGCTTTTCTTTCAAGGAGAGTTCTTCAGGTGACCCTCCATAATCATTGATTTTGGAGTGCAAAATAATTCGTATAATATTGTTCTTCAACAAATAATACATAAGAGCTATTTCCAGGTTGCAATGAAGTGGATATTGAAATGCAATTTTAATGCCACACATATATCATTTAATATTTGCTAAATATATTTCTTGTCACTTTCTTGGACATTGTATCTTTTGTTGTTATTTTTAGGTTTTTTCACTGTTATTTTTTTCAGATCTCTATTCACAACAAAATTCAAAAAAAGAATAATCACAGGATTGTATCAATTTAAGCAGCAATAGTATCTAATTATATATGACAAAGTCCAAGCTTCATTCACAAAGATCTGTGTAAAGTAGGAATAAAGGAAACATTAATTTTGCATAAGATATATATGAAAATTCCACAGTTTAAATCATAATTGTGAAAAACTGGAAGCTTTTTCAACACGACAATAACAAGACAAAGATGTTCCCTCTGACCAAACTTTTCAACATTATTATATATATCCTAATAATGCAATAAGATTATAAGATGAAATGAAATCATACTTACTGGTAATGAGGGAACATAATTGTCTTTGCATATGATGCTAAAATATACAGAGAATTTAAAAAGTTCAGAAAAAATTCCTGCTGCAAATACGTTATTAAAGGAAGATTTCAGTATATTATATAACATGTAAGTATTTATCAGTTTTCTCTGTACCAGTAAAGAATAAGTAGAATTAGAAATAAAAAAAAACCTCACCCAGAAATATGATGTAGACAAACAATGCCTTTCACAAAAACTAATTCCAAATTGATCACAGATCTAAAGGTAAAATACAAAATTATGAAACTCTTAGAAAATAACATAGGCAAAAACATTGATAGTCTTGTGTATGGTTATAACCTTTGAGATACAACAATAAGGGCACAATCAATGAAATAAATCATTGATATGGTATATTTCACTAAAATTAAAAAATTGCTTTCTAAAAGAGGTATCAAGAAAATTAGAAGACAATCCACACACCAGAAAAAACATTCATTATTTGCAAAAGGCACATTTGAAAAGGGACTGCGGTCCAAAATATACAAACACATATAAAATTAGCAATAACAAAAATTTGAGCAGACATCTCACAAATAATAGTAAATAAATCTTTGTGAAAAGATGTCCCACATTATATGTCATCACAGAAGTGAGAATTCAAATAACAACAAGATACCACTATGGATTGCTCAAAGGCAGAGCACTGAGTCTGCTAAAACTTAGTGAGAATGTGAAGCAATGTAAACTCTCGTTTACTGTTGGTGGGAACACAAAATTAAACAGTTACTTTAGACTATAATTTGGCAGCCTTGTGGTTTGTATCTAGATGTCCTCCTAAAACCTTATCTGCTCAGAGGTGAGGCTTTCAGGACTTGATTGGGTCATGAAAATGTGGTACATGTCAGTGGATTAGTCCACTGACGAGTGTACAGCTTAATGTCACCCCGGTAGGTAAAGCCTTGGCAGAGGAGGTGGGGCACTGGGTGACTGGCCTGGAAGCATCTATCTGACTTCCTCCTTCCTTGATTATTCTTGCTGCTGCCCGCTTCCATTCCAGGAACTGTTTCTCCACTGTTATGCCATTCTACCTTGGAGAAAGTCAATTATAGGCTGGAACCTTTACAAACTGTGAACCAAAATAAACCTTTCTTCCATAGAGTTGTGAATGTTGGGTGTTACATCTCAGCCACAAGAAAGAGACTAAGACAGGCAGTTTCTTCGAAGAGTAAACTTTTTTTTACCACATAATCCAACAATTATATGGTCAATCACTGCCCTTCATACTCACTCAAAGGAGTTGAAAATTTATATACACGCAAACTATGTACATGACTCTACATAGCACTTTTATTCATCATTTGCAGTGGAAACAGCCAAAACATCCTCCAGGGAGTGAATACTTAAGTAAACTGTGATATAACTAGATAACAGAATATTTTGATTTCTAAAAAGAAATGAACCAACACATGAAAAGACACAAATGAACATAAATGCATACCTCTAAGTGAAAGAAGTCAATCTGAAAAGGTTCCATAATGCATGTATCTTTCCTATAAAGAGAAAATTATGCACACAGTGGGAAGATCAGTGGTATCAAGGTTTAAGGAAGGGGACTAATGAATGTACAGAGTATAGGGGGTACACTGGGGCTGTAAAACTACTCTGTTTTTATCATGGTGGATATATGTCATTAAACATATGCATAAAACAACAAATATACCTCAAAATATAAACTTGAAAGCAGAATTCAGGGTGATAATGTTTCCCCATTATCGGTTGATAATTGACAATAAACCACATTGTTCAGACGTATTGATAATGAAAAAGCCTGTGCATGTGTGGAGTTAGGAAGTGTACAAGAAACTGCTCTAGCTTCTACTTATTTTTTAATTTTCATCATCCTTCAGTAAAAAGAAATGTTTTGATAGGTGCAATAATTGTTCCAAATTCAGATGTCGAAGCAGAACTTTTATCTCCATTGAAGTTAGTAACATGATTGCAAAAGTCATCATAAGTGCAACTATGCAAAAATCACAGTCGTTACCAAGTGTTTTTCTAAAGCCACATGTCACCAGTGCGCCCATGCCTACTCCAAGGGACACACAACCCTCACAAGTCTCAGCATGGCACAGAAATGCTATCAAGGAATGCAATTAAAAATATATGACTGTCTTGGGGAAGCAGACACTATGTTCCTAATAAACATGGATTTTAACAAGAACCATAACAATATGGGCTTGAAGAAAAGGCAGGCTAAAGTATTAAGAGCATTTGTGCACATGCTGAGGCCACAGAGGCCTTCTTAAAGGTCATGTTGGAAAACACAAGATGTCAAAGATGTCAGCTGAAAGCTGGATTATTTCACCTTCATCGCCCATATCAAGCTCTGGAGGCAAGCTCAGATCCTCAGTGCCAAGAGTCTCAGGCTCTGCTACACAAAACCCAAGTCCTAGGTTAAACGCAAGGCTCAAGCTCAGGCTAAAAGCCCAGCTTCAGTTCTGGCTCTTGTTCAGGCTCCATAAAATACCCAAGGCCTGATAAAGTCTGCACAGTAGAAGTGTCTGTCTGCCCCCATAAGAACAGAAGTACGACACCTCTACAAGGACAGAAGTGTGTATGGGACTAGAATCGCCTGGTGCCTTTTGCTTCACTAAACTACAGCTATCTGAAGTCATTCAATCCCTACTTAAATTCTTGCATTCTTGATTTAAGATGATGGAAAACACCTCTTCCTCTCCTATAGATTCAGGGGTTTTTGCCCGCACATACTCCATGATACCACAATGGTAAGTACTGTGGAAAGTATGAGTCTGTCCTGTGATTGACTGGGTTTATTATATCCTTGTCTCTTTTTTCACCAGATTTTGATGTCAGAGTCAGCTCTGGATATATGAAAGGATTATAAAGGGCCTGTTAATTGTCTTTCTTTTTCTCATAGTGGTCTTGATGCCACCTTATTACACCATATCCAGGGTTTTAAAATGCTTCTATACAGTTGCTTTTCTAGTAAATTATCTACTTGACCCTGACACAATCTCCCTGATGCTATAGGAGGACTTCCACTTTATTTTTGCTGTGAAATTAAAATTTTTATAAACAATACAATAGTGAAACACTTCTGAGAAAATACAAAACAAGGCTCATTTTGTTTTGTCTCCCTATAATTCAATGCACGATTTATCCATAATACTGCCTTTTTTGCATAAGTAAAAGTTAATATTTGTGTATGATTTTGTTCTTTACAAGAAACCTTCTATTCTATTTTGATTTGACACTTTCAATATTTTTAAAATTTTCTTTATGTATGATATTCAGCTTATATTTTGGCATATAATATATTCAACTAGTATTTATTCTAATTCCTGAATTGTTTTATATGTGTTTGTCAGATGAGCAATAATATAGATGAATGGCAGAATATATCATGGAAAATGAGATCTTTAGTCATTTGTGGAATCATTGTGTCTATAACATCCAGATATTTAATTCATTGATTAATGACTGATTGATTAAAAGAACAATGGGAAAAAAGATTGTTATCCCAAGATGATCTGTTATGTTAGACATTATTACTAACTTGTAAGGATGCCTATAGTAGAATGAAGAGCATTGAATTCAATGGGAAGTTATCATTAAGAAAGTTTTCATTTGTAATTTAGGAGGGTTACTTTAATAAGAAAATGAGAAAAATTAGAAGACTTTGACAAATCAATGGAAAACATATTTATCACTAGGACTGCAGCTATGGTTTATGGCAATTATTGAAAAATATCATTATATTTAAAAATATGACATAGGAACTCATTTGCTTAGCATTATTGACTGACCAAATGTTCTGGATTCAAAAGGATTGGGGTCTTTAGGGTTTTATTTCCTCTAGGGTTTAGATTGCTATAATATGCATTTAAGAAAAGTACTTGCATACTGTACCATACATGTTTAAATACCTATCCCAAATATAAAATATAAAAAGTTAAGAATAGCATACTTTACCAATAATGACATTTGTAAGTACATTATTTGTAAATATACTTATGAACATAAACTATAGAACTTATTTAATTACATATAAAGCAATTTGTTAAAGCATCATTTTTGTCTATAATTCAGCATCATAGCTATGCTAAAATCATATTTAACTATTGTACTAATGAAAGATGACATCTTAAAAAATAAGGATGTATCTCCACATTCCATTTCTTAAATATTTTTTACTATTTTATAGGAAGTTAGTGTTTAAAATATATACTGTAAGACACAAAAAGATACATACCATACAATCTCACTCATTGGTGAAATTTTAAAATATTGACATTGAATAAATTGAGAGTGGAATGGTAGATTACAAACAAAAACACTTTAATTCTCATCCTACTTTGAGATTCTATTTAAATATCATTTAATAAACTAAATTAAAAATCAAGACATGATCAGAATCTCCGTTACTTTAGTTTGCTGAGGCATGTAACTACCAATAAAATTAGCATCACTGATTATTTTAAATTCAAATTAAAATAATATCTCTGGATATGATTATTAAATTGTAATTTAAAAATGTATTTGAAGTATCTTAAATTAAATGTTTTAAATATCATCCATAGATTTTTCTTTTAAATTGACAAAAGATCAAACTGTAACATAGGAGACTTAGAATCATATTTTAAATTTCACTAGGGCTACAATTATTGTTTACCAGAATCCTCTCTGTACCTCTTTAGTTGTTATAAGTTACAATGTCATATCAACTGGTATGAAAAGCAGATTTTCTTAGGTTTCTGTCATATCCAAGAATGAAATCATAATGTATAATGATTGAATTTATAGCATTAAGGTAATGGCATCAAATGTCAAACAAACAGCCTGAATTTAAAAAGGATAATTTTTTTCCTATTAAGTTTTTCCTATTAAGTCTATCATTTTTCTCTATGATTATTCAATTTCAGAGTGATGAACACATTGAAAGGATCCTTTTCTCTAAGCAGACAATGGAACACAACAATACAGTGTTGAGACATAAAAACTAGAAAGGGATTCTTCAAAGGAAAAAAAATGGAGACAAACAGTAGGGCTTTAAAGTTTAATTTTAGGTGCTGCACACAGACCATATGTTCTCATCACCAGCATCTGTTAGTTATGGTGATCAGGTTACATATTTTTTCAATAAGGGAAAATATTTTGAATTGCTTCTTTTTTAAGTAGGTGGAGGCCAGGCAAAAATAAATAAATAAATTAATTAATTAAATAGAATGTGTTTTGTTTTGCTTTAAAATTCTTTGTTACAGATTCCTGAAATTTGCTGAAATTTTAACTCATTTTTTAAAATAAGGATGTAACTGAATTTTCCATTTCTTGAAATTTTCTTAACATTTTAAGGAAGCTAATGTTTAAAATACAAACTTTGAGACACAAAAAGACACATGCCACACAATCTGACTCCTGTGTGAAATTAAAGATGTTAATATTGAAGAAGATGAGCGTGGAATGGTAGTTACAAGGATCTGGGTACAGGAAAGGGAAGGAAAGGTTGAGGAGAGGGTTATCCATGGGTACTAAGTTATAGTAGACCAGAAAAATTATATGCTGGTCTATTGAACAATAGGGCTAGAAAAAAAATTAAGAACTACAGATAATCATAATGCACTATATTTTAGAAAAAATGAAAGAAATGCTTGGAAAACCTTCACCATATGGAAAAGATAATATGATAGATACATTTCAGTTGATTTTAAAATTATAGAATATAGTACATATATTGAAGCCTTACATTTCTCAGTAATAGTGACAATTTTTTTGGTTTTGGTATTGGTTAAAATGAAATCAAAATAAAAAGCATACAGAGAAACTTTAAAAATCATATTGATTTCTTGTTTTCCTTTTGTTTAAAATTAAAAAAATTAAAAATCCTATTTTCCTGCTGATATTATTCAAAAATACCCGTGCTACAGGAATCAATATACTACTTGCTATTTGAGATTGTTTGCTTTTTATAACTGAAAAAAGGCACAGAAAACATACACAGATGAGACGTTGGAATTGCATGTTCAACATAATCAGCCATTAGTGAAATTATAAATTAAAACTACCATATGATATTATTATCCATGAGATGGCAAAAATGAAAAATTTTGATAACACCAAACGATAGTATGCTACAAAGAAACGGATCACACAAATATTGCAGGTGGGCATATACAATGTACAGCCAATCTGAGAAACAAACAGTTTGTCAGTTTCTTACAAATCGGAACATTCAACTGCCATGTTACCTAGCAATTGCACTCCTACGCAGTTTCCCCAGAAAAGAAAAGGCTTATGTTCACAAAAGTTCCTGCACACAGATGGCCATAGCAGCTTTTTTGTAGTATTTAAAAAATAGAAACGATGCATACATGACTCTTGGGTGCTACGGTTTGCGCGTGCTGGACAAACTTCATGTGTTAATGGACTAATCTGTAATGTCACAGTGTCAACAGGTATGATCTTAGAGCTGTGATTAGGTAATGAGTGTTTTTCCTAACGAATGGAGTAGTCATTATCAGAAAGTAAATAATGAGAAAAAGTTTGATTTCTATTGCTTATCCACTGTGGGATGATTTAGCATGGAAACTCTGGCCACATGTAGGCACCTGGACTTCTCAATCTTCATAACTCTACGGAACAAATGTCTGATGACTCTGAAAGAAAACAAGTAAAATACAAACTACATAGAATATAGTCTTTCATTATAAACCATCAAGGATTAAAAAATCATATCTGTTTTTCAGACAACGTTGATTAAGCCAATAGCGTTAAGGTAATTTGAGATTTCACACTCAGGCCATTAAAATCTTTAGGCATTAGAATATGACTGTGAGAAGGTGTGACTAGAGAGCTGTGTTTACTTCTTGGGAGATGATAGGCTTACTCTAACCATGAAATGAGCCCAGAGGATTCTTTGGTGATTATGGAACTTATGCGTAAAGTGGGTTTCTTTAAACTGAAAACTTTCTCAAACACTTGTAAGTCTCGTTGCCTGGTAGTTTGTTACCTTGCAGAGCCCACTCTAGAGTCTGTGCAGGTTTTACAGATAGCTTAGGAGCTGGACTTGTGTAATGAGTAGAAATTGTGATGGTTGAAGAGATCTTTTGAGTTTTTTAGGGGAGGTATTTATGATTAACTATGCTAAACTGCTTATGTGAGCTCATATTCTCCGATACTGATTGTAAAGAACTAAACATGCAGATTGGATATTTAGTACTGCCCTGAAAGTCACAAATTTGGAAAACCTGTAATTTTTTTTTCATAGAATAAAAATAAATAAGTAAAAATTCTAAATGGTAAGCACCATACAAACCCAAACAAAACCATTTTAACACACAAGTATACGAAAAAGAAAGCAAAAACAAAATTTGTATGTTTCTTTGTAGATGAATGATTTGTAAGGATAAATATATTTTCATGATTGTGATTTTATATAAGTGCGCATGTACAGAAAAGTGTTTCAGTGTTGTGTCATGGTTATTTTAATAAAACCTCAAGACAGGGGAAACAGTGTATATGCCCCTGTTCTTTTGTGTGCCATTCCAATGTCATCCTGGGCAAATAACGGCTAAACTGGGATCTTCTTTAGTATGCTCTTTTCACTCCCTGGTGGAATATCTATGAAATTTTGTGTTAGTTGTAACTTTTGTGCCTTCAGTCTGTCTTTGTATTTCAAGTATATGTTGAATAAAATTATATATGAATATAGATACTTAAAGGAAAATGTTTTGCTTCTTTTGCTTTCTGTTCACTGACCCTATAACTAGGTTTAAATTAGGCCTCAGGAAAGATACTAAGCACTAACCATACAAAGTTTTGTATTTTTAAAGGGTAAATTGGAATGCTCTCACACTACTGGAATTAGACAAAATTAACTATTTATCTGGTAATATTTCTCCAATGAAGTTGAATGGTATGGTCCCTTCCTGCACAAACAATTCTTTCCACAATTCTGGCTGCGGAATTTATCCCACAATTCTGGCGCAAATAAATTGCATTGTGAAACAAATTCTGTGACCAGAGTCATGCAAAGAATTGAATTCATGAACAGAAGTACTGCAGTATATTAATTTTTGTGATAAATAGAAAGGATAAGAGGTAGAATGTAAACCTAAAATAAGAATAACACTTCAGTTGATTAAGAAAGCATCTCTTTCCCAAGCAGTAATTTAAGGTTTCTATGTTCTAATTTCTTCCTATTGATGTTTGGAATTCCTTATTACGTTTATTCATCAAGCATATAATTATTTATTTAGAGGTGATATTCAAATGCATCAGTGGCTCAACATTTTCTCCTTTTGTGCTTCAAATAATAGACTTTGCTTTTGGATATTTCATGCTTTGTATATATATCTGATGAATAAATTTTTGGTTTATATTGAAGGGTTTAAACATACTTCAAAAGGAAAGTAAACCTATACAGATACCACATGAAAAATCATGTTAATTTATGTTTCAGGTTTCTGAACCTTATTAACACAGAGTATCAATATGAATGCAGTTCTAATTCCAAGATTTTGTTTTTTAAACTGTGGTAATTTGGGCACTTGTTTATTTATTTAGTGCCAGGAATTGAACTCAGGACCTTGAGCTTGTCAGTCAGGCATTTATGCCTCTGAGTGACATATGTTGCCTAGAAAATTTTTCATGTAAAGTTGTATTTCTATTTTATTCAGAGATTTTAAAATGTCCCCAAGTGTTTAAATTTGCATCAATAATGATCTATTTCTCTAATGTCTTACTGAATTCCCTGACATATAATAGATTGTCTCTATTTAATACCATCTTATTTTTAATAGGAGCTGCATTTAGTTATTCTTACTATGTAATAGAATACCACAAGTATTGTACCTTAAAACTAAGTCCAAAGCTGTGTGTGGTGGCACACGCCTGTAATCCCAGCATTTGGAGGATGACAAAGGAGGATTGCCACAGTTTTGAGGCCAGCCTGAACTACAGAGTGAGTCCCTGTCTGCAAGATTAAAAACAAACAAGCAAAAAAAGTCCAGACTCTTTGATGTGAAAGCTTGGACACGGATTCTCTGCAACTTCTTCCCAGTCTTCAAAAGGCTGCAATCAAGATGTCCCCCATAGCCATAAACTCAACTGAGGTACAGGGTCATATCTTCCACATTCTCTGCTTATTGGAATTCTTTAAATTAATTGAACTGATGTTTTCAGTTTCAGGAAATCACTCATCAATCCCTGCCACATGTTTCTTTGACAACACAGCAGTTTGCTGTTTTAAACCCAAAGGAGTGTTTACTCCCTCCTGTCTATGATCCTGTCTTACTCAACTCACTTCCTTAGGTTAGGCCCTGCTGATACATAAAGCCAACTGATGAGATACTTCAGTTACATTTTTCTCTTAGTTCACTTCTCTCATAGTAGAGACAAATACCCAACACCCTCTATTTAAAGGAGAGGAGTTTTATTTTGTCTTACGGCTACAGTCTTTAGTTAGCTAACTGCAAGGAAGAACAACATGGTGTAAAGGTTTGGGCAAACAAAACTGTTCATGTAATGTGTCCAGGAAGCAGAGAAAGAAGGGAGAATCTGAGAAGGGAGATGTACTTTTCCAGGTCATGACATCAGGAACCCACCTCTTCTCACCACATCCCATTTACTAAAAGCAAGTCAGCTGTAGTGCCCCCAGGATTCATGCTTCTTTTAAAATCCCTGCCTGTGAGTCTATGATGCTTTGGGGGAATACTCTCTATCTAAATTATAACATTCATACCTTTTATGAAAAATGAATTTAGATCATCTTTAGGAGTCATCAAATTCTTAATATTTCCAGCATTGCTGAAAAGTCAACTCAAAGTCACCTTTGAGACACAAAGGAGAATCTTTGATGTGGGTGCATCTAGAAAACAAAAGAAAATTAAACACTACTAATATGCAATGGCATTATGCAAACATTCCCATTTCAAAAGTGAGAAATAAGAGGATAGAAAGGAATGGGACCAAAACAAGACTGAAACCCAGCAGATGAAATAATAAATATTGTACCTGTATCTCCAGCATCTAGGGCAAGTTGTGACACACTGTGAGCTCAAGAAGGCTTGGGAAGCCCCAAACCTGTGTCACTATTAGTTACATTTCTCTTAGCTTCTCTCTTGAAATGGCTTTGTTCACTGTCTGTGGCTTTCCTCAGATAGTCCTTGTTCCTGGCATTTTCAGCTTCCAAGGAACTCTACTGAATTATCAACTTTATCTCACAGCTTTACACACTTCCTTCTCAGGGACAAACTGCCTCACCTTCAAGGCTTTCTTTCAAAATCTGAGTTGAAGCCACAGTGACTCCATAACTCTTGGATTACACATGCCTATAAAACTAGGACCATGTGAATTATGCTAAGATATGCCACTAGCCTAAGCAGTAGCTAGACCACCTATGATCATGCCTGCAGAGGCCTGAGTGTGACTGGATGACTGAGTTTCAGAGAAACTCTTTCTTAGCTGACCCTGAGTGAGCTTAGTTGCCTAAGGGTCTAATCTCAAAGCAAAGTCTTTGACTTCTGTAGCTCCTAGCATGGGAAGAATGGAATCCTGCAAATTCCCAGGATGCCCTCAAGACTTCCTTCTTATAGTACAAATTCGAAATATTTGGCTTCTCTTCAGTGCTAATCAAGCACTAAACTGTCCTATGCTTCAGGTCTACTGGTATTTTCTTTTGACAAAACTGATTTTTTAGCCGGGCGTGGTGGCGCATGCCTTTAATCCCAGCACTCGGGAGGCTGAGGTAGGCAGAGCATTGTGAGTTCGAGGCCGGCTTGGGCTACAACGCGAGCGCAAGGCCAGCCTGAGCTACATAATGCGACCCTGCCTCAAAAAACCAGGGCCAGGAGTTTGGCTCAGTGCCTTAAGCGCCAGGCGTGAGGTTGTGAGTTCAATCCCCGGTGCCGCAAAAAAAAAAAAAAAAAAAAAAACTGATTTTTTTCTTTTTGCTTCTAATTAGTATAATCTGGGCTAAAAGCCATCAACAGTACCCATGGTACAGCCTGGACTAAACTATAATAAACTTTAACATCTATTTTTCATTGCCACTTTAAGTAAACTAAACAAAGGAATGATATATCAATATGTTCGTAGGCATAATATTCATTAAGTTAGGAGGAATTATACAAAACATTTATTTGGACAGACTGAAATATTGAGGACACCTTAGAATTCTGTCTGTCATATGACTTTTAAAAAAATTTCTGAAACAGCAACAAATTCAATAATTGTTTTCAAAAGTTAATTGTACAAAAATGTGTTAACTTCTCATAAGATTAAGAATCTTGTGTTCTGCTAGGCATTTAATATTTTTATGTGGGAATGTTATGCATAATTTCCAAGAAGTAAAGTCTATTTCTGTTTTGGGAGGAAAACAACAGTAAATCAAAATGCCACCCTCTCATATATATCAAACAAGTTACAATTTCAAGTGGATTTCCAAATTTCTACAGATGAAGAAAGTAATCACTGAATGAGGCTAGAATTAAATTTAATTAGAAGAGTTCTGACATAATGTTGCCAAATTTTCTTTCATTAAGAAAATACTTTAAAGTTGAAAGGTGAATTCTGAATTAA